>PVLD010015142.1:0-49727 GCA_004027595.1 Dinomys branickii | reverse complement strand
ATAATGGGGACCAGGATGTAGCTCAGGGGCACAAGTGCCTGCCTGGTAAGTGCAAGGTCGTGAGTTAGATTCCCCCCACCCCCCAAAATAGTGATAATGACCAGGAAGTTTCTGAATAAACAAATGGTTAGACTATAATGATGAGCAAAATCTAGCCAGAAGCTGCAATATGGTGGTATCTCAGTTCAACAACCCTTTTTTCTGCAGGCAATTTGGTTTGTAAACAGAAGCATTTGGCAGAATTTTATTGTTTGCAAACTCTGCACTGGGTGACAAACATGGCCATGGCCATCTTTCCTGCACAAACAAGGCCGGCTTTTCTAAAACTATAGAACAAATAAAGTTTATGAACTGAAGTATGACTGTGCGAGTCTATGATGCAGAAAAAATTCTGTGACTTCCATGATTGTAAGTGGACAGAGGTTTGAGCTTTGTGTGCAACCCCCAGCATGTTAACTCTCCTGTGGATATGCTAGGTCAGGTCAGGGTGGCGGTGGGGGACAGTCAGAAAGACAGACAAATGCTGAATGCCAACCAGTGGGAATTAAATGTAGTGTAGCCAACCAGAAGCACTGTAATACAGTCATTTTTTTTTCAAAATTATAGTAGACATAAGGTAAATACTCATGTCATTCTCAATTTTGAAATGATTTAGGTGGGTATATTTTAAAACCTGAATCAATGTATTATTTCAAATGAAAATATTTATAATTATAAAATTTATATTTTTCCTCCTCTTTCCCTCCTCCCTGCTTTTTTCCTTTCTTCTTTTCCTTTCACATTTCCTGCCTAGAAACGCAAACACACACAGATGCACACCAAACACACACACACACGCACACACACACACGCACACACACACACAAATTTGGGGTATTCATTTAAATATGTATGTTTATGTAGTGCACATTCATGAGTTAATCAACTATCACTGAAAATTTAACCCATCACATAAGTGCCTCCATAAATAATTTGTTTGTTTGGAAGTCTATGTACATGACAGTTGATAAATACTTTATTTTGAATTTAAGTTATATGCTTGTAAAGCCTTGTCTTTTTACAATCAATCATTTGCTTTTCTTCCAATAATGTGCTGACATTAAAAGAATTTTATGCAAAAAAATACTTATTTTTATCAAATGTCTAACATAAAATGACTGGGAAAAACATTTGTCACAAGTGTAACGGACAAATACTTAGCTTCCTTTTTCTTATATTTAGCTTTCTTGCTATACAGAGAGCTTTTACAATAGCAAAACCTACATATGGGTGAGCAAGCAATTCAATGGTTAAAGAAATACTAAAGGTACAAAACACAAGAATATACTCAATTGTAAGTAAAAATAATACATATCATCCCATCAAATTTGTAGATTTGAGAGGAATTAATAATTCATTTTTAAGTTTTTATATAATTTTATTTTTTATTTTTAAAGAGAATAAATAATAATAAAAACATTAGAAACAATACAGAATATTTCATTTTGACAAAGAAAGTAAGCACTATTGTGAGGACATGTATATTTTGATTGCTTTTTGAAATCAGTTCATATTTGCTAAATTTTAAATGTATTTGTTCTTTGACCCATCATCTTAGCTTATAGAAATATACCATAAAATAATTCAGATGATGATATTCTTTCTAAAATTTATTTCCAAGTTATATAGGTGTGTTTGTACTCATCAATAATATTATGAGCCTAAAACATTGAGGTGTTTCTAGATGTTAATAGGACATATTTTATTTTTTTATAAAGTTATAATTTATTTATTGTATAATTGATTAAACACATAAATATTAATGTTCCTTGATTTATTAAATACATATTATTTATTTATTATTTCAATGATACATGTTGGATTATTTTCATTTCCAGGTATTGATTCCTTTGTAATTTATGGATACATGATATGCATATGTAGTATGTACATATATACTCATTATAATTGCTATTAAAATGAAGGAAATAATATCCAGAAATGAAAAGATTTTCCTCATGTCATTAAATTAATAAAGAAAATAATGCAAAGTGTCACAGAACATGAATGGAGCTATTTCAGTAAACTTTACCTGAGTAAAATGTACAAGAATAGAATGGGAGGGCTGGGGATATAGCTCAGTGGAATAAGCGCTTGCCTAGCAAGCGCAGGGTCCTGAGTTCGATCCCCAGTCCCGCAAAAAACAATAGAACAGGAGTCCGCATTCCACATGTGTTTTTGCATAGAAAATTCTAATAGTCAAGTCACCAGATTGTAATTGGCTCCTTCTTTATGGTGGAGGAAGAGTGTGGCAAAGGAGCTAAAGAAAACATAATATTTCTGCATGCAAATCATTGTTTTCTTAGAGTGCTTGTATATTTTGACAGCTAAATTATGAAGTATACTCATTATGTTATTACCTAAAACAGTGCAGCTTTGAAAGTTAAATAATCAAAGTCAACAACAGTGTCGTTTTGTGGTTATGCTCTTTTTAGAGTAAAACAAGAAACAAAGAAGAACCCCCTGCAATTTATCTGAATATTCTAGTCTATAGATGAGATGATGTGTGTTTCTGTATAGTCTTAATCTCACACACCAGCCAAAAATGTAGTAGAAAATCCAGAGCCCTTTTGTGCTACTGTGAGAAAAAAAATGATAACGTGTTCCAGAAAGAATTGCTTTTGTTAGATTGGGAAACAAAATTTATAGGGAGTAATAGCCTGTGTTAGTTGAAATTGTGAATCCTAACTGCTTTACCTCCTGTATCCTCCAACCCCAAAGTGCCAGCTCCTCACCCACCACCCCGTGCACCAAGCCCTGACCTCTGGTCTTCTCCCCCCAGCTTTCAGCCGCGCCCCGATCCCCATGGCTGTGGTGCGCAGGGAGCTCTCCTGTGAGAGCTACCCCATCGAGCTCCGCTGTCCCGGGACCGATGTCATCATGATTGAAAGTGCCAACTATGGGAGGACCGACGACAAGATCTGTGACTCTGACCCAGCTCAGATGGAGAATATCCGGTGTTACCTGCCCGATGCCTATAAGATTATGTCTCAGAGGTATGACACGGCTACGCTTCTTACCTTTAGGAGCACCTCATGCACTTTCACCACGATGCTGGTCGTGGGTGCGAGCACAAAGGCACGTGTGCCTGTGTCTTAGGGTAACATGAAGTGGTTCTTCAATACCTAACTCTTCTTCGTATCCCCAATGCTAATGTTCAAAATCACGCTTGGCAAACACTAATATTTATCACTTTTTTATTGTTTTATAACATTGTCTGCATATTATTATTCTGATAGTGTTCTCCAGAACTGGGTTCAGTATTGGAGAGACTAGATGTATCTTCACAACTTTCAAAAACAGAATTTTCTCCAAAAGTTAGTGAAAATGTCTTTGCTAACAATTACTCCCTAACCATATAAGAAGAAAGAAGAAATAATTAATTAATGGATAATTTTTGTAATCATTAATCAAAATATAGTCAAAGATTACTGATGAAAGGTTATTTGGCCTTTTAAAATGGTGAAAAAAAACTCACTTGCTATCTAGTGTATGAAGTTTAATTTAATAAATTTAAACTATAAAATATTACCTTATTAAAATAACAAATTAGAACCTCTTGTGATATCACTGGATAGAAAAAAAAGTCCTTGATTCAATAAGATTGGTAAATAGAAACTTATACTATGGAAATTTAAAATTATGTTACATTTTTTCCTTTTATTTCTTACAATATAGAGAATTGAACTCAGGACTTTGGAATGAGCCAAAGACTCAGCCCTCTTGGTATTTATTTTGAGATAGGGTTTTACTATGTCACTGAGTTGCTTTTAATGGGCTTGAACTTGTGATCCTCCTGCCTCAGTCTCCCAGAGTACTAAGATCACAGGCCACCATGCCTAGTACTACTGAAATTTCCTGATAAACTGAGTAAATATTATATCTCCTAAGTATTGGTTCCCTAGTATAATCTCTTCTCAGAATCGGGGAAGGCACTGAATGTGAGTCCTCATATTTTTGCCTATTTTTTCCTATGGTAATTTTAAATATTAAGTGACTTATTTAGTGATTTCATTTCACTTAATTGGGTTTGATGATCTTTTGGTAAAGATTTGTATTCAGGAATTTCTATTCCTTCCATTATTTAAGGAGTTGTAAAATATAGCGAAAGCTGTAACAAGCATACAGCTAAACACATGGAAGTCTAAAACAAATATGGTAGCACATGTAAGGCCCTGGGGTCGAAACCCAGCAACAAACAAGCAAATATACAGTACATGGCAAGGAAAGACTGAAAAAGCATTCTCATTTTAACCATTTGTCTTCTTGGTACTAAACATTGGGTATGTGTTTTTATGTGCACATAATAAATTATCGATATTTAAAAATTATTGTTGTATAAAATATTTTTAAAATATCACATGCCAGGTTTTGATGCTCAAAGCATCTGTGGTATTTGAGGGCTTTTGTCTGCTGCTAAAATCATGATAGCTCATGCAAAAGACAGTGCTGATCATACATAAGATTTTACCATTAGGGATTCCATTTGATGATGTTTTGTTGCATTTTGTCGTTCTTGTGTGTCTCTTTTCACTGTAATTGTGAAATACTTTGAACTATGTCTAAATGCATCTCACTGCATGTAGGTTCTGTAATAGTTTCTCAAAAGTAGTTTTCCCCCATTGGAATGGGTTGGGCTACATGATTAGATGGTTGTTTTTATTTATTTCTCAAACAACCAAAGATAGGATTCTGTCTACTAGCTTTTGTGTAGGCTGAGAAAGAGATTTTCCTTTCCTATGGTTAGGTTTCCATTTAATACAGTATAAGCAATGCCTTCATTAGCTCTTGGATCTCTGTAAGATTTTGATGGAAATAGTTTTAATCATTGCATTGATATTAGTAAGTAAATTCAAAGTAAGTCCTTAATCCTGCTTATTGCAAAAAATATATACCGGCTCCTTTCTATATGAAAAACGTGATAAATCTGCAGGTTGCAATAACTTCTGCACCTGGAGTCCCTTTAGCAGGCTCCCTGCATAAGGAAGAGCTGTCAGTGGGCTGAAACAACTGGCTGTTTCTCCAGGGAACTATGTTTCTCCTTTGCATGTGAACTATATTTATACTTGTCAAAAATAGATGCTTTTACTCGTGGAGAGAAGGAATCCATTCTGCCTTGTGGGACGGACCAGACCACCTTAGCTGCTTTAGGATAAACTTGGTCACATTATCATGCCACACACAGTATGCTAAGTAATGCTAAGCATAATGAAGTATGATAAAATATAATAGTAATGATTTGGCGGATTCAGTCATAACAGAAATAGTATTTTGTAAAAGAATATCTTGGGTTAATGTGTTCTTTTAAACAGGCTATTTCAGGATCTAAATATTTTTATCATGTTTTTTGGGAAGATTATTACTGAGTATAGAAAGTCATTCTCACTGAATCTTGGCATAATGTTGTTAAAAAAAAAAGTCTTCATAACTTATAGCAGCCTTACTTCAGCCTCAGACATTGGGTATCCAAGGCATGAAGAGACATGAAATGAGTTTTTGATGTTTGAATGCACATTAAAAACACATAAATTAGATTGTATACTACCACCTAAGTTAAAGGTGAAAAATTTGGAACCCAAATTATAAAATGATACACTACTTGATTCTCACATTTGTGCTGGAACTATCAAATCCAACAGCTGTGCAGGAAAAGCCGTGCCCTTGCTGCTTTGCAGTTGCACTGATTTGGCACTGACTGGGTCCTGCTCCGTGCTGGACATGCACAGCTTTCATTGAAAGCCACAGCAAAAATTTGCAATTTTAAAAATTTATTATAGTAACATACACCTTACCATGAATCTGCCTGAAAATATGCTGCGTACTTAGATATACACTTGTTCCATCATTCATTCCCTTTTCTTAAACATTTCTGTAAGTCCTACCTTGTTGGTGTCTTTTATTGCACTTTCACAGCTGCTTCAGTATCCTGATTCAGAACATTTAACTTCTGTAGCCGTTTTGACTGTGGGGAAGAGCCAGAGGTTGCATGGTGCAGATCTGGTGAATACGGTGCCTGAGGACACGCTGTATTGTCTTTAAGATCTTGCCCTGCTCTTAGATGGCATGTGGTAGCTTTGTTTACTGAAGTTTTACCATACATTGTAATGAAAGCAGAAGGACTTCCAGAACTGCTGCAGGGAGTGGCAAGAATGGATAAGTGTGTTTGAACGAAAGGGGAGTTTTTTGAGGGGGATTAATGGCAATCTGTCTTTTATTGTGATAATATATCTTTTAATTGAAACATTCACTGTGCGATTTGGTAACGCCTCATACATGGTGCACACAAGGATCTGGATTCAACCTCTAGCACATACACACACAACACACACACACACACACACACACACACACACACACACACACACGTGTGCACGCACTCAAAGATCACCAAAATTGCATCAAATGTTCTCAAACCCTCAGGTTGTCATGCCATTCTGTCCATAGCCTAATCCCTGCATATCACTTACTTTTCCTAACAATTTTCCTCCTGCTAAAGTATTTGGTCAAAAATCAGAGCACAATTATTTATCCTTCCTTGAGCTTCTAATGTTTGTTAGCATCATCTGCAGCTCCTTTGCAGCTAAACATCACTGCACCCCTGTCGGCACACAGTTTTGTGTCCAGCACGGGTTTCTGGAAGGCAAACCTCTATTGATAGTATATAAAACCGACTTTTAATTTTGAAATGAAGAAATACGTTTTGTAATTTTGTCATGACTCTTAAGAGTTTTCTTTACTCTGTTATCTGCTTTCTGTTCTTTGTGATTTATATATATGCATTCCAGGGGTATTTTTTATGTATGTCTAGTTTTGGAATCTAAATATGAAAATGACTGGTATCAACAGAATAACTTCAAAAGTTTTACATTTGGAACTAAGTTTTCCATTATCTGCAGCTATTAATGGGAATATTTCAGTTATTAACTCAAATGATACAAGTCCGCAGGGTGCAACTGACTATGATTTATTTGTGTGTAATTGGTAGATAAATCAACTGTGGCTCCTGATGCAAAAGTCCATTTATTTACAGATAAAAAGTCCACAAGTATATCATTCACCCAACATTTTATTTTTATCCCATTTGCATTTGTTGAAATCAGAGGAGGCTTCTTTCAGCTGGATAATATTAGAGAGGAAGTAGGAGAGCTTATGTTTCAACTACAATTCATTAGAGGAATTAGACAAGACCAAAATGATGCTGGATATGTATGTGGAAAACGCTGCGAAGGAACCCAAGGAAACAGACTCATTCCCGTAACCCTTTACCATTCCCATCTGTCATGGCATCACTTCCTTCAGCAGTGGATCTGCCACCAGCCGCCCTCCCTGAGTCTTCACGCTTACGTGCCATGGCTTGGGGTCAAGACCACTGCTTTTCAAAATATTCCTTGTGGATCAGGCGTACACAGTCTTCAAAACCTTTGGTTTTGCTACATCGTACCTTAGCTTGAGTTTCATCATTGGAAAAGAAGAAACGGAAAGGGAAGGGGAGAGAAAGAAAAGAGAGGGGAAGGGAGGTGAGGGGAGGGCAGAGCAGGGGAGGGCAGCACATGGGAAGGGAGGGAGGGGTTATGCTGGGCTTCCATTGGAGTCTCTTATTTATTTATTTATTTATCTATCTATTTATTTATTTATTTATTTATTTATTGTTTTTTTGAGACAGGGTCTTGCTATTCAGTTCAGGCCGGCCTTGAGCTCACTTTGTAGGCCAGGGCTGGTCTTGAACTCCTAATGATCCTCCTGCCTCAGCCTCCCTAATGCTAGGATTATAGGCATGTGCCAGTGTGCCCAGCCTCAAGTCTTTAATTTAAATTGACCACATAAAACATGTAAATGTGGGAAATTTGAGTACCATTTTCATGCTGGCTTTTTATGGCATAGTGTAAACTTTAAGAGGTAATCAAAATAAATGCTGAATTTTTAAAATTTTAAACGTGATTACAATATAAGATAAATTGTAATAATGCTTAAATTTTTCTTTTGACCAATTTTACATGCTTATATCTGGTAATTGGAACAACTAATTTGAAAGCAACAATGTGCAATATAACTACCATTGCTGAGTTCCTAGTATCTTGTTTAATGAAGCTCTGTATCATTTCTAATTTTTTTTTTATTACTTGTCATTGTCTTTAATTGTTTGATCATTCTTACATCTGGTAATCTGAGCAAATTCACTAAAGATAACAATATGTAACATAACAACCATTGATAATTCCTATCATCTTGTTTTAAATCCTGCTTTTTTTTTGTTTTTTATTGTTATTTGTCTTCCTTGTTGTTATTTTGCTATGTTTTTCTTTATTCTTTAAAATTAAAAAAAAGATAAATTGCTGTAAGTCCCCCTCTGAATAGCCAGCTTCCCTCCAAATACCTTATCCCATCCTTCTTCCCAACGTCTACAGCAGTTCTGGAAGTTCCCTTTGGGGAGTGCCCTTTGAGGTGTGATCAAAACTCTGGGGAACACAGCTGCCAGCTGCCGCCTAAGAAGGATTCATTAAAACAGGACAGTGTGTCTTCATCCTCCTTCTCCCCTGGTTCTGGCACGGGGTGACTTCTGGCTCTTCTGCAAAGTCAAAATGATCATTACAAAGTAAATGTTTTAAATAGGTGCAGGACGTCAAGGAAGCCACGACAGTGCACCTGTCACTCACCGAGGAGGACGTCCAGGGCTTTCAGGAAGTGACAGTAAGGACAGGATCACTGTGTCAAACAGGGAGAATAGGAGGAGGGTTAACGCCAGTGTGTCCTCTAATGCACAGATTTCTCAATCACATTTCATTATTATGATATAACAAGCCTGACTTTAAAAATAGCTGTGTTTGTTGTACAGATTGAAATAGCATTTGGAACAAACATGTTTACAGATACATGTATGCACATGCACATGTAACTTTCTACTGAAATAGCACAGGAAATTTCATGTCTTACATGTACAGTTCAAATCAAGTCATTATCCAGAAAACTGACACCAGTGAAACCACAGATAACGGAGAGTGCCTCAGAGGTTCCTGGTGCTGCCTCTCAGCCGCAGCCCACCGTCCGTTCTGACTCTGCACAACTAAATCAATTTTACCCACTTGGTAATTTGCATAAATGGCGTTTTACAATATCTATGCTTTTGTGTGGCTTCTCTTAATATATTTATTTTGGCAACTTCTTTTTTTTTTTTTTTTTTGCGGTACTGGGGATCGAACTCAGGACCCTGCGCTTATTTTGGCAACTTCTAATTGATCTTTTATGTCCAGGTATATACTTGTTTTATGGAGTTGGTTGCAATGTTTGTTAACTTCTTTGAAGCATTTTCATCTGCCAGCCACTTTACTCAGACCAGGTGTACAGTGACTTCCTAATAAATTCACCAAGTGATACAACTGGCACAGTGAGTCAGGTCCTGAAGTTTTTCAATTATTGCAATAAGATCCTTCAGTCCAGTTACGGTTAAGCCCTATCTCCTCTGTACTACATGCAATGACTTATCTACTTCCCCTTTGTATCTTTATCCTTAATGGCTAATTTTAAAGCTAAAAAAACCTTGAAATCAAGCAGGTTTAATGGGCTTTGCAGTGAGGGTCCTATGGAAGGAGATATTGACAGCTATTTCTGCTGGCATAGACATAAATATGTCACTTGTTTTTAAAATTATCTTAAAATATTTTTAGTTTTTTAAATCAAAAAGATGATAAATATATATTTTTTCTATTTAAGTGGAAATCTAAGATTTTAGCAGTATTTTAGCAATATTATATTTTCATCAGCAACATGGAAAGAAAAAGATAGAATTGTTTCTCACCTTCCTAAAAGTTATATTTCAGTTTATATCAGTAGCACTGCAGGGAATTTTACAGTTTGCCAAAAAGGTTTTGGTTTTTGTTGTATTCACTCCTGGTAAAGTTAAAAACTCTTCAGTGATGGTGGAAGAAGAAGCAACACTTGTAGGTTCGTGTTCACATAGCTTGGTAATTGTTCTGTAAATCCTGTGTGTGTATATGTGAGTATTTCAATTCAGGCATTCTCCTTTGCTCCTTTCACAGATAAATTACATTATGTCTTGAATTTCCCTTATAGATTATAAAAACAGAAACAAATCTTTGTGTTAGGAGTGTGTCCATTGATCCCATGTCCAGTGTATTGAAAGAACAGATACCTGTGGTAACTGCCATATGTAATGCATTGCTTAGGGACTACTATTTATATGAATGTTTGTTCAAAACAAGAAGGGAAGGATGCATGGTAAATCACATTCCTGAAGTGCAGGTTAGAGAATATGGTCCAACAGGAATGTTTCTGTCTGCATGGCATTTATTTATGTCTTCTCCTCTAACGCTTTGGCCCCTTTCAATTCTGAGAAGAATTTCTGATTAGTGTATTAAAATGCCACCAAATACTATATTCCTTGTAATTTGGATATATGCCGTATGCTACATATGGGGAGTTGTAAAAAAAAGAAAAAGACTTTATTTTGGGTTTTTGAGATGTGGTCTTGCACAGAGTTCAGGCAGGTCTTGAACAAGCTATGTGTCCCCAGATTCCCCGTGAACTTGTGGTGACCCTCCTTGTTCAGCCTCCCGAGTGCCAGTGTACAGGTGCACAATGCTATGCTTAGCTAAGGCAAAATATTTAATGAATAATTTAAGTATTTTATAATAACTTATGACGGGAACTAAAGAGTCGTGTTGGCTGTTGTTTGGCCATGAGGAATGTTCACGTTTTATGGCAGCCATACTCGAACAAAGCACATGGAAATTTGGTTTGTTTGGGTGGAAGTTGGGCTTTGTTGGTTGTGTTTTCTTTTTGCAGTGCTCAAACTTGAAGCCAGTGCCTCACACAGGGAAGGCTGGCTGGTACTTCCACTAAGCTCCACACTTCCCCAGTTCATGGAAACTGGGAATCCCTCTCAAGAAGTCTGGTCAAAACTATTTCCTCGCTAACACTGACCATATTACTTCCTTGTTCATTATGTTGATGAAGGCACAGGTGAAGAAATGTGATGTTAAGCACAGTTGCTGGCATCCCTGAATGGATCCAAGCAGTATTAAAAACATTTCTCCGATGTCACTTTTAATATAGATATCACTAACATAAAGCGGTTGTCTTCAGTATTCCTCATGATTTTAAACATTAAAAGAGGCTATGAAATGAAAAATTAGCAGAAGTAACAGATCACTTCTTTAGCAATGTATTGGTCCATTTTCTGTTGCTTGAAGAAAATATTGGAGACAAGGTACTGCATAGATTAAAAATGTTCACTCAGCTTGTTATCCTGGAGGCTGTAGAGCCAAACATGGGGCTCACCCTCTGGGTGTATCACAAGATGGTGGGTAAGGAATGGAAACCACCATGTGCAGAACTGACTGAGGCCCTTCAAGAGCCATATTAATCCCTTCTTTGGGCAGTACCCGCTGTCACCTAATCACCTTCCTGTGGGCCTCACCTCTTCAGGGTCCTGTCACTTCCAACCATTTGCATACTAAGGACAAAAACTCTAGTACAGTCATGGTGAACCTCTGGCACACATGCCACAGAAGGCTGTTTGTATTACTGAAAGCTCTAAAAGGTTTGCCATCACTACTCTAATACATGAGCTCTTTAGAGACACATTCAAAGTATATCCATTCCTTACCCAGGAGATTATATTATGTTTTTATTTCAACTTATTAGATAAAAGGTATTTATTTTTGATTTTATTAATTTTGCACAACACAATATTCATTCTGTTGGTTTAAATCATCTATATTTTCACAATTAACACATTATTTTCAAAGCAAGATTATCCATTATTCAATGGGTCCTATTAGCCAGTTTTATTCATGGTAACTGAAAATTACTAAAGGTACTTTCTCTTAACTCATGATTTTAATCTCTATAATACTATGTAGCCATTTTAAAAGTAAAATGAGTGAGAGAAACTTTCTTAAGCTTATTTTTAAATGATTAGGAACATTTTGTGGGTAAAGAGAGTCACAGTTCTATCATGATATTCTAGACACACAAATGTGAGAGGAACTAAATTCATAAATATATATCTATATATATATTTAAAAAGGTTTTTAAAATGAATCATTAATTTCAAGATTCTTTTAAAAATAAACCAATCATGTGCAAACAAATTTCATAACTTTTGAGCTGCTGTTTCCTGACGCTCTTAAATTTTCTGTCAATGTTTTCATTTGGCTGTGTCCATTGTAACTCCAGTACCCATGGCCCTTGTTAAGTACACTGAAAAATAACTCAACTAAATGAAACTAAAAAAGGCCTTAGTGTAGGAAAGTTAATCTGATACATTCCACATGAAATTTGTTCTGTATGTTGTCTTTCCCACTGCTTGAACATAGCAACTGACACCCACAATTAAAGCAGAAGTTTAATTGGCTTATAGTCTTAAACATTTCAGTCCATGGCCAGCTGGCTCCAAGGCAGAAACATTTTGGTCCAAGGGCATGGTGGAAGAAAGTGGATAACCTTCGAAGGCATGCTTCTAGTGACCCAGCTCCTACAGGCCCCACCTCCAAGAGCTGACTCACTTGTGAAAATCAGTGAATTTATCTATTGATGAGTTTAATACCTGTGTCCAGGAGTCTCATTTCATTCATTTACAGTAAGTGATCACTACAGTTATTTTTCTACCTTCAGTGTTGTACGTTATTTTCTGTTCTCTGGACAGTCTGTAGAAACTGAGACCTAAAAAAACATTTAGACGAAATAATCAAAATGAATAAAGGGATATTTCTGAATAAAAGAGGACATAGGATACAAATACAAATTAATTATCTAAGGAATGTGCTATGCTTTACATTAGGTTTGTTCTGCAGAATCTGTACATTGGGAAGCTTGTTCCTCATGTGGCCATGTAGCTACTAACTGCACCTTGAGGAGGCGGGGCTAATGAGAGGGCTTTTGGTCACTGTGGCCTTGTGCTCAGAAGGAGATAATGTACATAGTTTTCATGACCTAGTTGCTGTTAAAGTCCTATGTAGTCCAACCCAGCTCTTTGACTTCCTGTATCAAGATGTGTTTCCTTGCTTATGCTTGTGTCATTTGAAACATGTATGCTTTATGTAAATGAAGAAAACTAATGTCATGGAGTATGAAGTTAGAAAAAGTGAGAGTTCATGGGTGAGAAATTGTATATTAGGAGTCTTTTTTCTTCTTTTCTGTGGTGGTGCTATAGATTGAACCTAGGACCTTTGCACTAAGCTACAAACCCAACCCTTCCTACTTTTTATTGTGCTGTACAATCTTCATAAGTTGCTGTGTTGCTAAAATGCAGACATGCTCTGCTAAGATGTGCACCACCACACCCAGTAGTATTTTTACTTTTTTTTTTTTTTGGTACCAGGAATAAAATTCAGGGCCTTGTACTTGCCGGGCAGGCTTTGTGACACTGAGCTCCCCCACTGGCCTTCACATTCATGTGAGAGATGGATCATACTAACTTTGCTTAACCCAATTTAGATATAAGTGATGAATGCTGTATAATTACTAATGCTATATGTGATTTTATAAAGACCAAATTAGTTTCAAAGCTTTTGCTAGTAAATTATAAAAAAGAAAGTAGAATTTCATTTGGGCTACAGTGTTTAACTTTGTTCTATTATTTAGCTCATTCTTGTTTAGTATTCAGAATTGATTTTTCTTTCCAGAATTGAGATATGCAAAAAAAGTCAAATTACCCTCCCTACATACTCTACGCCTATATCAGCCAAAGCTTTGATTTATTTTTATTACCTAAACTATTATTGAATATACTTAAAACTCATTCTAAATATACTTAAAACTCATTGTATATTTTGATTTTTTCCAACATGTATCAATAGTACTAGTTTAAGATAAATGTTATTTCCCAAGATGTGAGGAAATAACTATTACTCTAATTATGTCATTATAAAAAATGCATAACTTAGTAATGGTATATATGAAGTTAGCTATTTACTTTATCTGCTGTATAGCAGGAAATTATGTGAATCCTGTTTATTTATAATTAACATTAACAAAGAATTAAAAAAGTATCTGTTCTTTAAGGCATGTGTGCTAATTTTGATATATAAATACATGTTTGCATTTTGGCTCAAAAAGATTTGAGACCTCTCCAAAAATGCCAGTACTCATAATTATTAGTACTATCAATCTCAGAAAATAAACATTTGGAACTGTTTCATGGACTTGTCAGTATAGTGAGGAAAAAGTGCTTGGCACAGAGTACATCCACAGGAGCACTGCAGTGCCAAAGAAGCTAGCATATGTCAAAAGTAATAAAGAGAGCAAGCTGCTACATAAAATCAGAGGCTAGATGGATGTTGGTTCAAAGGTGAGTAACTGGTAATTGAACTGAGCGGAACCTTTTCACCTGAGATTATTGATGTTGTTGAATTATTTAGCGCTCCTTTGATCTCAGATCTTTCCCACTGTTCATCTAAACAACTCTGTATGTTTTACTATTACATATTAATGTACTCCTAGAGATTTGAATTTACTTAGCAAATTTGGTATATCAGTGTTATATTAAAAAGTTATGATAACCTTTTATCAATACAAGTATCACATTAAAGGTAATATCCTATTCTCCCTTGAAGTTTTTATTTGTACATGCTACATCCTTGAAATTCGTTAGATGTGAGATGTTATAAATGAGTTTCTGATATCTTGTATCTACATTTCTAAATTTGCATGGAAATTTATTTTTCATCTTATTTCTTGTCCCAAACCACAAATAGTTGTGTTTCTATTATAATATGGTATAGAAATATCTATGTACAGTTTCAAAGGTTACAACCTTTCACATAGTTGGAATTATTTCTCTATAATGACATGGAAATTTCAGTGACAAAAATGCATTCCTTATCACAAATTAGTGTCTGAAAAATTTTCCATAGTAAAAGGCCTGTTACCTTTCCAAGGTAGTCAAGTAGGTTATCCTTGCCAGAGGTGGTCAGACTCTGAATTACTTTTCATGGTAGTTTCTGAGGGAAGCAGTCTTTCACGTGACTTTCAAGTTAGTTATTTTCTCCAATAGAATTTTCATGCCAATTATAGTGTCCACATTATAATAAAAAGTTGTTTGCAGTGTGATATTTAGTGAATGTTATAGAAATGGGTACATATAAATTAATGTAAGCAGCTGAAGCCTGCAAAGATATTGGGATGGAATATGACCTTCCTGTAAACAGCAAAAGATTTTTGTCGCAGTTTATCTTGTGACATACACCATGTGTGTCATCATGGTACATATTAGTGCATAGTGAGGGAAAGGTAATTCAGGTGTGATGCTATCAGGGATAGGTATATTTTAGTAACTGTGTAAAATGATGTAACCAACAAATGACAAAAGAAAACTACAGCATAAATTCTATCCCTATGTTCTGTGTACCACAACTTTGTTGAGAAATAACTGAAGAAGGTTTAGTTTTGCTGGTTGTAGCATGAATGCAAGCTATCCTTGGGGTGGCATCTTGGACATAGTACACCAGTATGGTTGGCATATATGTATATACACACACACTCACACACACACACACACACACACACACACACACACACAAACAAACAAATTATATACATATAAATGCAATTATAGAACTAATGGACAAATAGGTAAGTTTATTAGCCCAAGAGTAATTGTGACACCATATCTTTATTCTAAATGTAATTGTTTGTTTTCTTAACTTTTTAATGTGGAAAGCAGAACGACAGTTATCTATTCATATGAAAGAAAAGTGTATCATCAAATTACCTCTGAGATTTAAAAAAAAAAATTAGTTTAAACATTCTGCTAATTAAAATGAGAAACAAATGGGAAATGGGATGTTCCACAGCTCTATAGATACTTTTTACAAGACAGGGAAAAAGAAGGATCAAGACATGTCACGTCTTGATCAGGTACAAATGCCTCATGGTGAATGCGATCATTATGTATATCTAAAATGTACCAGTGAACTTAAGTAATTTTGATTAAAGGAAAGGTATTCTTGCAGGTTAAAATTATATTAGTTTTAGGAGCATGTTAAAAGCCATCACCTGGTCTTCAGATACTTGTTCTTCATGTGATAGGTTCCAAGCATGAGTTTTGAAATCTGTACAAAGGATTTTAGTTTGAAACACAAGCCATGGATCCTCCTATTCATTGCCTCTCTGAGCAATTAAGAAATACAATGCCCATTTTCAAGCTTGTTATATGCATAGAAAGGATAGTATTCTGGCATTTTGGAAGCCATTAATCCTGTCTTTCTATAACTTTTACTTCTGTAAATTTTCACAGAATTGGGATCTTAAAAGAATGAATAATCTTGTTTACTTTTTTTGTGTATGCATAGTCAAGAGAAGCTTTTCAGTTTCCTCCTGGGAGAGAACTTGATATTGCTTTAGAAGTATCAATAGTAACTGTGTGTCCACAACAACTATGAAACAAATAACATGAGACTGCTTTTAGAAACATCTGGTAACTCCACTTGAGTCAGAATAGATATAAGGATAAACATTTTCATTAATCGCTGTCTTCTACATAAACATATGGTATGCAAGTAGTTTCCTTGTAGTCAAGATATGATTAAATTATATGTAGCTCAAGATCACTGAGTTTGAACTAACCATGAGAAAAACTAAGAGATAGTTTGGTTTGGTTTGGTTTGATAATAAAATTACTTGGACACAAAAACTGCAGCTGTTGCTTTTCAAACACTCAGCGCCTCCAGGGTTTCTGTACTGCAGCAGAGCTTTACCCAGACTGATGCAGGTGAATCGCGCATTGCAAGCTGCTGCTGGGCACCTCCAGGCCTGCCAGCCCCTCAAACTCAGTATGGCCACGGGAAGGAGCTTGTGTAAGAAACTCTCCACACAACTGCTTTACAGCAACTGTCTCATGGTGAATGCTGGGAACTTAGACAGGACTAAGATCATTCCTCACCGGAAAGAGGATTAAGAGGGACGTGGCGAACGCAACTGACTAGAACCTGACAGCTATAACGAGAATGGTACAGGCAGTGGATGTGCACGTACAGTGAGTCCTCATGTGGCCCTAAATGGGCCAGGCAATACCCTGAGTGGGGGCTCAGACAAGTCCTGAAGTGTACGTGGGGAGCAGTCAGAAGGGCCTCCTGGGACGAAGGTGTGACATGGGCTAGGAAGGGGAGTGTGTGAGCATCCAAGGAGGAGAAGGGAGTTAGTGCAGTTTGGTGACTCTGGAGCCGGAGTGAGATCAGAGCGAGGGGAAGGGTGAGCTATGCAAAGGCAGAGTAATGGTTTTCCAGGCGTTTGAGTGTGTTGGATTTCGTAATGATCGTGTTAGACTGCTGAAGCTGCAAAGCAAGATAGAAGCGAGTATGCAGCTTAAAGAATACAAATTGATTTTCTCTCCATTCTGGAGGTTAGAAATGTTCAAAAGTCCAGATCAAGCCGTCAGCAGTGTTCCTTTCTTCCGCTGTGTCTCTCCTGGGCTTGGGGACAGCCACTTCCTTGTTGTTCTTCATTACTGTGTATCCTTTGTCTTTTCTCACTATATAGACACTAAGTCATGTTCACTTAGGGTCCCTTCCTTATAACTTTGTTTAACCTTAATTTCTAAAGGCCTTATTTCCAAATATAATCATACTAGAAGTTATATTCACTCTGTGAATTTGAGGCTACAATGAAATTTATACTGGTGACTACTGATAGGGCCCACTGTACAGTTTAAAAAATAAAATAATGCCCTGAACAGTTTGAGATGTACAGATCCCTACCTGCATTCATAATGAAGAGATATATGGGGGTCAGAGATGTAGCTTAGCGGAACAGTCCCTGCTTGGTAAGCGTGAGGCCCTGAGGATGACCAGTACCTAAATGAGTGAATGAATGATTGAATGGACGGATGAATGAAAGATTTCATTTTTTTCCCCCCGCCTTCCCTTTCCCCCCTCGAATGAAAGATTTCAAAGAGAAAAGACCAGCTCAGGTGGAAACCTGCTAAGTCCAAATGTCCAGATGTTGATGTACGGTGGCTTGATATGAATGGAGAAAGGGAGAAAGCCATTTGAAAGTCAGCAGAACTTAAGGTTCATAGCATACAGAGGAGGACAGATGAATCCCAAGTATCTGTCTTAGGCGGTAGGCGAGGGCCCTACTCGAGGAGGAGAGAAAGTATACAACATCCGTAAAGCCCCCAAAGCTGAATTATTCTCCTCCATTGCTAGTTGCCTGCCTCCCAAAGTTGATTGACATTCGGCCTCTGTGATGGAATGTGTACTCCACTCAGGCACCTTCCGGTCCCCTGTTGCGATATCCAATGCACGTGACAGACGGAGTGTACCTGGGAATGCTCCCAGTTCTTCTGTCGGTGCAGTTAGCTGCATCAGTATTTTCCCATCAGTTTACTCTGAAATGCTGAATGCTATTTCAAAAATATATTAACAAAGTATAAAATCTCTAAGTACATACTGTTGACATTATAAAGAAAAGTAAGAAAAAATAAAATTCCCAACAATTAAAACTGAGTCAGTGGGAATGTAGCTCAGGGGCACAGCCCCGTGGGTGTGAGACTGAGTTCCCTTCCCAGGACAAAAACAATAGCAGCAACAACAACAAAAAACAAAACAACAACAAACATGAATCAAATATTTGAATTGCAAAGGAAAAACAAGATTTTGCAAACTCAATGTGTTTGTTATTTTTCTATTGAGATGTAAATATAAACCTAAGTAGCTTTAGATAAGACCACTATGCCAGGAACTGTGTTAAATTGAAGAGCTTGTCCACTGTCTAGAGATGTCCTGTGGTAGGATGCTAGTCATGTGCAACTACTTCTGGTTATTAAGAGAAACCAAAAATTGGATTTTTATGAAAATCTTCTAAATTTTAAATTTTAGAATTTGGGTCACTTAAATTAGTATCTTATATGAGTCCAGTGATACTTTGTACTTTGGATGGCGTTAGACATAGGAAAACTAAAGAACATTCCAGTGCAAGTTTTCAACACATGTTAGAGTTATGTCAAATGTAGATCATAAGTGAATTTGATCAGAGCCAGATAGTAAAACACTGAGTTATGGTGGGTTTATTAGACACTGTTTCCCTCAGACATGATGTCATCAGAATTGGTGCGCCTTCACTTATTTGGAATTCGAGCTGAAGTTGCCTAACGTAATCACAGGAAGCAGGTAAATTGTATTTGTTTCTCTTTGTTCAGTAATACAGAAATATAACAGTTTTATATATTTTTCAATATAATGGATTTGTCACCTGACTGTCATATTATTTGTTGCTTTGGTGGCCTCTTTGCATATTTTACTATATGAATTCAAGTAGATTTTAAAAATGAGGAGGTGAAATTTTCATCCATGGCTTTTATCTTCTGAACATATCTCCATTCTTCCCTGGAGTTTCTTTGGAGTGATGTCTTTGATGAGAGGCACTAATAGGGTAACAGATGTATGGAATTCCCTGTGACTTCCTTAGCTCTACTATTGAATGAGAATAACACAAATTTCCAACATAAACAGAAACATAAAGAGTTAAAATAAAGCTGTAAGTACTGCTATTGGGACCCTAGGAGCTTAAGCATTAGTGGAGTTCTTAAAGTTAGTACCATTTTTTAAAAAATAAATAATTCACTGATGGCCTGTTAACTGATGTGAAATTGCTTGCTCATGATTGGACTAAAAAACTAGTTATTTGTATGTTAAATATTGTAATTTTTTTATAGTTTAGCATTTGATTAGATTAGGAGTTAAGGCTTGTTAGTGTTTATATAGATAGACCATAGCAACTGTGAAGCTATTAACTCTAAAAGGAAAGTCTCAGCAGGGCTGAGGCAGGAAATTATTGACAATATTGTTATGGGTTAATTTGCTTGCCAATTTTACATGGAAAAATATATCTGAATTCCAAACTGTTTAATGTTGATATTAGCTAAAATTTATCCATCAGTCTTCCCAGAGAAATCTATACTCACGTGTTACTCTTCTCCTTCTGAAATAATAATTTCTGCTTCTGCAGATATGTGCAAATATATAATTAATAAGCAAAGTATGCTGTGCATATTATTTTGGACTGTATTTTAAAGACTATTTTAAAATATTCACTAGGTTTCATAAAATCATTTATGAGTAAGATGGTACCTGATTAATTTTCATGGATGTTAAAATGTAATAACTTTTAAACATGTTTCATGGGGAAAACATTAGAAAATGTAAGATTCATTTTTAAATGATTTTATACTTTAAGTTCTTATACTTACTTCAGTTTCCCCATCTTTAAGTATTTTAAAATTTTTCCTCCTGAATCTTCTTTCCTATATATGTGTACAGTCCTGATTATGCAACCTAGCTTCACCGAATATTGCCACATCTTAATCCTTCTTTTCCTTGAGCATGCCCTTGTGCTATTTTCAAATGTGTAAAACTGTGATAACAAATATATTAAATTAGGACCCTCTGGCTTCTGATGTGAATTTTTAAAATGTCCCATGAGCAGTTATTTTTTAATATCCTGAATAAAATGGGCATAAATTAACCATGGTTATTTTTGCTAACTTTAGTAAACTCCCTGCTCCCCCAAAGAAATAGAAATCAAATAGATTTTTAATAGACAAAGATAAGTCTTGTGTAAGATAGCAATGTATTTTTCTCTAAATAAAATCACTTTTGAAAGTAAAAGTGGGGAGCATTAACAGTTATTTTAATTATTGGGATATTGCAGAGAGTCATAGACTAATTGAAGTATTTTTATGGAGTCTACTTACAATAATTATATTTTATGCTAAAATTATATATGTGTATATATATATATATATATATATATATATATATATATATGCTTGATTAGATCACATTTAATGCAAGAGAATCTATGATTTAAACAGTTGGTATATGTTTCCTTAAAATTTTTTAACCTGATACCTTTTTTGTGAATCTAGCTCACCTTCCTGTGACTTATTCTTAACTTTAAATTTGAGTGATCCATTGTTTCTTCAAGGGCAGTGAGACTTCTAAGGACTGCCCTGAGGTAGGTCAGCAGCCTCAGCTTGGGCAGTGTGTCATTTCAAATTGAGATGTGGGAGGTTCTCTTCTTCTCTCAGGACTTATTGTAAAGGGTATGATAGGGAAACACTTCCTGACCTAGGGAACTATGCCCTAATGTTTCAGTAATGTGAATGATGTGATAGATTAAAAGAGGGATGGTAGTCTAAGAATTTGTGGGAGAGAATTCATCAAAACAATTACACGGAAATGGTTGTGAGATAAGAAACTGGAGAATATCATGTTTTTCCTTGTAGTAAGATTCTAGTCCAAATCCTACTGTTCAGTTGATTCTCCCATCATTTTATCTGCTTGTCTGTGGGAAGATGAAATAAAACTGGATCTAAGCATGGGGAAGAAACTTTACATTTATGCATTAAGAGAAAGTTTTATTTCTTCTAGATTGCAATGCATTTCTCAGAGGGAAAAAGCAAACACAAAAAAGACAGGGAGGGTAAAGTGTTTGCATGAAATCAGCATTGTCAGTTTCATTAAAAATGAAAACTATTTATGAATTATTTTATTATTCTTATGCCATACAGAAAATATTGTCTTTTTTTCTTTTTCCACCCTGTTATGTAAAATGTCAGTAGATACAGGCCCATTTGGTTACAAGCAGATGTTAGATGCTATCATAAATAAACTCAATGTTTTAATTTGTATGTGTATGCAAACTTAGCAGAAAGTAATTTAAATATCAGCAACTCATTTGACCTGGTGTTTAAGATTAAACCATACACATTTCTCATGTGCTTAACTTGGTAAAAATAGAAATTTAGTCATTTAATGACAATACAGTTGACAATATAAAAAAAAAAATTTTGTGTAGTTTTTTGTTGGAAAATATTCTTAGTAATCCCCATTAAGGTGGGAAAACAACTTTATTCTAATCAATTGCTATAATATAGCCAGTTTAAGCCTAAAAGGCATGTATAATACAGTACTTAGCAAGAGTTTGATGTCTTTCTGGCTCTCAGGTATGGGGTTAGGGTGGATTGTATCAAAGAAGTTGTTTACTTGTGAGAAGCCTACTTTCTCCAGCCTCTGGCAGATCTCTTGGTGATACAGTTTAAGACTCATTAATAACCAACAACAATAGTCATAGACCAACCAGAAGCTAGATTTGAAAGCAATGATGACTATTTCTGAGTATTTTCCTGACATAGTCAAAATCATATTCTACGTATTTGTTGAATCAACCAAAATATGAACAACCTTTTAATGCATTTCTGAAGAGGTAACAATGCTACATAGTCATTTCCTTATTTTTCCAGGGTGATTGTTAACTTAAGTAGATGAAGGAACACACCTTGGGAGAAAAGTAAAATAATGAGGACACTGCAAAATGGTATTCATGTCCTTTTGTCCTGTGGAAATTGCTAAAACAGAATGTGGTAGATTGAGGCTTTTGCCGCCTCCTGTGCAGAATAAAGAGCCATGTGTATACCTCAGTGCTCTGAAGACTGCTAAAGTATTTCTTGTATGTAGAGGATTCTGAAGGGGTGTGCCCTGCAGTTTTGTCTAGCCTAACTGAACATAAGATTGGCAGTTTCATGTTAGGCTTTAGGATATTTAACCTTCAGGGTGTGGTCAAAGGAGACTGTCTCCGTAAGGGAAGGTAGCAGAGCAGAAAACATCCTAGTGCTTCTCTTCATTCCAACCAGGTGAGTTTATTTGCATGTGTTTTTCAGCATCCTAACTTAGTAAATAGGGTATCTATGTGTGAGTTTGGGTAATTAAACAGCGTAATAAAGGGAAAGATTTACTCGGAACATGAAATCATCACACTGTGTGCTTTCCAAGCTCAGCACAATGTGAGCCCTCCCGCTCCTGCATCTCCTGCTCAGCTTGCACTCACAGAGTCACGTTCTCTGTGGCTTTGGGTGTGTCCATTTGTTATCTGGTCTCTAGGCTGCTTTGGGAAAAGCTTTGAAGCCAGCTTACATAAGATCATCATCTTATTTATCTTCTCTATTTGTCTTGCTTTGCCCTTATGCTGCAAAAGATCATCTTTATATTTGACATGTGACACTGAAGATCAGGCTGTGAAATTCTATATTCTTTTGAAAATTTTCACTGGTATTTTCTAAGGATTATATATTTAATAGTTAAGTGTGCATCCTGTTGACGTAGTGGTAGTAGAGTCCATTGTAATATTAGCAGTGTCCAGTGAATATATAAAGTGAGATACAAAGGTGGGGATACATTGTCTCTAAAAATGCACAGTGGCACAACAGTGCTGCAACTTGATATTACTAAGTACAAGATTCCAACCTTGAAGAGAGGAGCACTTGCAAAATTCCTAAATGCTGTCCATCAAGATGATCAGTGTGAAAGCAGCAGCATTAATTTGGTGATTAATGAATTTCTCTCTCACACATATACTTTCTAACAGAAATGGGAAAATGACATTTTTACAAGGAAAATAAAGTATTTAGAGCTCAAGAAAATACGAAGGAAGAAGCTACCTGTGGAAACGGTGCGTGCAGTATTCACAGCCCCCAGCCTGCACAGTGGCAAAAGTTGTCTGAGTCCTGCAGGACGCAAAGGCTGCCAGGAAACTACTTAATTCAGTATTCTCACTAATAACATTATGCATGCTTACAACGAGAATCATCTAAAAATATTGAATCTGTCCCTAGTGGCAAACTTCAGGAGGATCTCTTTCCACACATGGCGTGCACTTCAGAAAGTGATTGATCCCTTTCAGCCAGTGCTGCTGGGCACTGTGAGGCTGCGGACGTCTACAGTCACTGTGGATTCTGTGTGTAGCTTGTCCCTCCTGCAAATGCTCTCGCAACAGGAGAGGAGCAATCAATTGGAATCCTGGTGACCAAAATGCAAGGATTAACCTCTGAGAGTTTCAACACTAGGTTCAACTTTTAACACAACTGTAACTCTGTTCCTATGAGAAGAAAGATGAATTTGCCAGTCTAACGGAGAAGGAAAATCCAAGGTGTCCTGGAAGGACATATTTCATAGGGAATGATGCTCATTTTAATTCAATTTCTTCTTAAGGGTTACTTCATGAAGGAAGGATTTCCTGACCTCCCTCTCCAAAACAGCAATCTCAGCATATCAGTGCCACAGGGGTAGGGACTTCTGTATTTACTTTAATTTCCCAAGTATGTATTCTAGTGTCTAAAATAGTGCCTGAAATAGAAAAGACACTTAAAAATATGGAAAACATGGGGCAAGAAAGAGTATATTTTTCTTCTAACTTGAACTAAAATAAGGAACTTTGTATAAGCAATTTCAGAGTCTCACAAAGAACCTTTCACAGTGCAAAGGTGGGTATTAGTATATATGTAGTAAAATGACAGGAAAGGTGAAAAAGCTTGAAAATAAAAATTTATAATAGTTGGAGGTATGCCAAAGGATGAAGATTTTAAGAAATCCTCACTATATTTAAGGTATGATTCTTTTTTAGCATTTCACTGTTATTGGTACTTGTTTCTAGCACAAAATGATTACATTTCTCCTGGGGTAGTGACATCTGTACATAACAGAACTCTGTTCTTCATTTCTTTCCGTCTTCTCCCCTAGTTCTCCCCACTTCCTGGTCCCCCTTTTGCAAAAGATTGACTCTTAAAACTAGTAATTGTTACATCATCTTTAATGTGTTTAATGTTTGGTAGGCAGTAATCATAAGGAGATTAATAGAGTATCTGCATTGTCTTTCCGATTTCAGAGGAAAGACTAGCTAGAAGTATTTAGATCAGTCATGTACATGCTCAATAGAAGCCGGTAGAAGACCTAGGTAGACAAAGGGGGGAAATACTTCTCAAGGTTGAGAGAATGCTTTGCAAAACGGGTGCTCTTCAGTGTGAATTTTGAACTATGAGTAATGATTTTTTTTGCTGCTTAGGCAAAAGGACAAAAAAGAACAGAGTTGAGAATTTATGTGAGTGTTTGGAAGGTGTGTGTGTGTGTGTGTGTGTGTGTGTGTGTGACAGAATAGTAGGGACTCATGCAGAAAGGGACTTGAATGCCAGGCTATGGTGTATATTTTAATTAGTTTTTGTAGATGATAGAAACCCGCCAAAGAATGTAAAGCAAAAAGAATTGACTTCAAAATTTGTGTTTTTTTAAAAAATGATTTCGTGAGTGAGACGTAGCTCATAGAATGGAAGGAGCCGTGCGGTGAGGCAGGCACTCACATACACTGAGGGCAGGCCGCTGGTGTTTTCCCAAGTTTCTCAGTGGAATCCAGGCTTTAGGGGACCAAAGTGTTTCAGAAGACTTGCATAATCAGTTACAGCCTTGGGAACATAACGTTTTGGAAATATAAATTTAAGGAATGATAAAACAGCCCTATTATTCCTGTTATTGTTATTATTATGATTCCAGTTCACTGTAAGATTTAGTCTACTCAATAGATTCATTTCTAGCCTGAATCTTGAAGAGAGTGTGTGTTGGTTACATTTTTTCTCATTGCTGAGGCAAAATACCTGATGCCCACATTAAGGAAGGAAGGGTTTATTTAGCTCACACTTTGTGGAGGTTTCCATTCATACTCGGCTGGCTCCCAGGCAGGGTGGCCCATGGCAGAGGGCAACGTTTTATGGCAGAGGAACACAGCAAAAGCAACAAGAGCAAAAGTGAGGAGGGCAGCAGCAGCCCTTCCCTCCCTTACATGTGCAAACCATCCGTCCCAGGGCGGGGGTAGCTCTCCCACTCATAATCCTAGCACGGATCATGGCTCAATCATAAACTCTAAGAGCCCACCCCGTGAGGACATGAGGCTTTGGGGGGACATCCAGACACAAACCATAGCAGTCTATTTTCCAAACACGATTAACCATGGAATCCACTTCTTTTCCTGCCCCTGCCCTCTGGCTTACACTCAGTTTTCTCCACATGCTAAGCATCAAACCCAAGGCTTCTCCCATGCTGTGCAAGCATAGTACTATAGAACTGTATCTTCAGACCCACACTCCCAGAATCATCCCATATGGCAAGCTTTTAAAAATGCACTAGAGGTAGTGTTTAAGCAGCCTCTCAACTGGGATTCTTTGAGAGAAGGAAGCCTATAAAATATTACTTGAGTGAGTCTTTGGCAGCTTTCCTAAGTGTGACCCATAATACCATTGTAGACGCATGAGAGAAGTTAATTCCTTAAGTAGAGTGAATGCCCATCATTGTATGTACGTTAGAGAATTATATTTCCATAGTTCCCCAGCTGGGAGGTACAGACTTTGGGAAATGTGGTTGAGACATTACAAAGGCTTGCACTGAGCCAATACCAGTGTGTGTTTGTTTGTTTTTGGTTTTTCTTTTTATTTAAAAAAAATTGGCAGTATTTATAAACAGACTACTTATACAATTCAGTGATAGATTTTATTGCTTTGGGGAATTTTTAAATTGCATTGAAAAATATTATAGCTTTTTAAAAATTAAGATATATGAAAATACATTAAAAAGAATATCAAATTCCTGTATATTTGCATTTATTAGGCATGATATATGAAATGATTATGTAAAATGAAGATAGAACTCTGTTTAAAATCTTCCAGAACTTGGTATAAGGAACAAACTTAATTTGTAGAAAACAATGAATTAGGGGAATTTGCATCTCACAAAGTCTGGGAATATGTATTTCAAGAAGAAAGGTTTTGGGGAGAGTTAGAGAAAAAGAAATTAGAAAACTGGTAAACATCATATGAAAACTATGAGGACATTAAACACTGAAGGAAAATGGCCTGAAAGAGATTTATTTTTAAAGGCTACTAAAAAATTACAAGGGAAGGAAACATAAATAACTTAATTCATCAAAATTTTTAGTATTTATATAATGCCAGTGACTCAGAGACTTTCTTTTATACTAAACTACTATTAAAAATAGAAGTTTTATGAAGCACTGTCATACTGAAAATATAAAATACACATAGTAGATATCCCCCAAAATTCATATAATTGATATGTTAAATTATCATTCAAGGCCACCTATATTTTTATTGTAAGAAGGATAGTTTGATGGGCAAAATGATTTCATTACTGTTAGAGATTAATGTAATCATAGAAAGGAATTTAAACTTTGCTTCCTTAACATTGCATGTAAAGTTTTAAGCAACACAAGGGACAAAAGAGAGTTCTTATTTTTGACAAGTAACTTGATTAGTGGAATGTTTTTTAATACAGTGCTATTCTGCCATTGGATAGTTAAGTCTCCACCCCACTGCTCACTACAGTCTCTCATACTGACCAGGGTGTCCCTCATAATCTTGATTGCTTCTTGGAATAAAAATAACTGCATTTCTAATATTAATTTATGACTTTCACTTCTGTTCTCTGTACTGCATAATGTGATTAATAAAATAAAAATTAAAGCTTGCATGTTATAAGTATATGGCATAATCTTTTATTTTGTTGTCTGACATGAGATTAATTTGAAAGGATTTCTAATACTTCTACAAGGTCATTTAACTTGTGATTTCTTATAATAAATTCTTACATTTGTTTGAGGACTATTGTGTTTACTACATTTCATCAAAGCATAGACTACAATTACAAGGGTACATTCATAGATATAAGATTGACTAATTTTGATTTCTTAGGGATTTGATTACAAAAAATATATATATGGTCTTCAGTGTTCATTATAAATGCTATTGTCTCCCTATTTTAAATGCATGAACATAGGTAGCCTTATGTATTGTAAAGCATGAACATATACCCTTATATATTAATAGCATAGAATTTTTACTTAACTTATTTTTTAAAATAAATTTTGGTGTGTATACTACTCATGACAAATGTTGAGTTTCAGGATCTGTGGTGATGAAATATATTCTTTTTTCATATATTGTGTTGTCTCTTTTTCTCTTTTTCATTTTCTTATTCTTTGAAATCCAGAAGCACCTCCTTATTCTAAGCCATTCCATGAGCACCTTCTTTCTAAATCTTTAATTCTTCTCATTCTTCTTCATGGTCACTAGCCGGTTCTTCCATCTCCTCCTTGTTTTCCAGCGTAATGGGGAGGCATGCCCCATGACCAGCTGCTGCCTCAGAGCCTGCCCCTCATAGCTGCTCCCGTGTTACAAGTAAGAAGCAGCACAGAATTTAAGGGGCCTTTTATCCAAAACTGAGGTGTTTTGGTGTTTCTTGTGCAGGCGTTATGACTTCTGTTTCTTCAACTCACAATCTTATCAGCATGGCTTAAATTTGAAGTGTGCTCATTATTTATTTCAGTAAGAAAAAACTCTCTCCCTGTTTTCTTAACACATGACTCCTACTTGAATTTCTACAGTAGTTCAATCATCTACCCAGAATTTCCTTGACTGCTATGTAGCAGTGACAAGACAGTGCTCACTGTAAAATTCATACCTTGGTAGCCAGTATTTAAAAACAAGTAGCTCTGTATGGATGATAGGATTTCAATGGCATTAAAATATCTCTTTGACTTTTAGGAGTTTAAACTCCAAGGCACGCAATATTCACCTTTCAAATGTCTTGTTCCAAAATATAGTATTGATATAAAGATGCTCCTTGACTGATGAAGGGATTTTGGCCCCATAAACCAATTGTAAATCAACAATATTTTAAGTTAGAAATGCATTTGATCCACCTCACCTACTGCACATCATAGCTTAGCAACATAGACACTGCAGAAGAGTGTTAGATTTTTACTCTTGTGTTCAGTTAACTTCCTGCTGCAGTCCCTAATCACAATACAGCATTGTAATCCTGATCACTAGCCTGGGAAAAGGTGAAAATTTGGAATATGGCTTCTACTGAAAATATAATGCCTTTCATACCATTGTAAAGCTGAGAAACTCTAAATCATTATATATATATATATATATATATATATATAACTTTTATGATATTTTCAATCAACTTTTTCTTGATTTTCTAAATACTCCTAGGCAGCAATTGAATGCAGAAGGTGGTTCTTGGGTGCTTTGTGGTCATCGGTATAACTCAGAGCAGAGTTACTGGAACCACTCCAGTTCATGCTTGAAAGTTCTAGGGGCCGAAACTGATGTTTCTTCCTTCAGTCTCACTACATCCACTTCAAAGGAAGCATATTCTATCAAAGGACTTCCCATTCTGGAGAAAGCAAATTTAATTTTAGGAGGTTATTGCCAGCAAGCAAAAATATGCAGTCAGTCATCCTTGTAGATGCAAATAGTAAAAATTGCACCTGCATAAGTTTTTGTTGGAGCTTTTACCTATACAAAAAATAAAGCACAGGTCAGGCAGGGTGGCACACACCTGTTGTCTCAGCACTAGGTAGGCTGAGGCAAGAGATGAACATGAGTTTGAGGCCAGCCTTGGCTACATAGTGAGTCCAAGGCCAGTGTGAACTACATGGGGAGACTTTGTCTCAACAAAACAAAAAAAAACCACCCCCTAGATACACAGTAAAATTAAAAGCAGAAAATATTTCAAGCCGGGTCTTAGACAATTGAAAATACCTTCTTTGAGTTTCTAGAAATAGATCCGTATCTAAGGCTGGCCTGTACTTGTTTGTAAGAACAAAAGGTGGGGCAGATTTAACAATATACAATACAAACAAGAACCCTTCCCAAT
Source organism: Dinomys branickii (assembly GCA_004027595.1). Taxonomy (NCBI): domain Eukaryota; kingdom Metazoa; phylum Chordata; class Mammalia; order Rodentia; family Dinomyidae; genus Dinomys; species Dinomys branickii. The sequence goes on along the minus strand of PVLD010015142.1, from coordinate 20,166 downwards.
GAATGTAGCTGATTTTTCTAACTTTTAAACCCCTCATTAAATTGAAAGTAAATAAAAGTTTTAGGCACTTTGTACAACAATGGAAAGAACAGGAGGGAGGGAGCAGCTAATCAGCCTGGCAAAGAGAAATTCTCAGTGCTAACGCTGACAAATGGAGCGTACATGAAAGATTTGAATTCCAAACTAAAGGTGAAGAAAGTCCAAGATTATCGCAGGCGAAGGTTTAAGGGAGGTGGTGCAGGATCCTCCTGGAGACGGAAAGTAAAGGAAGCACGGACTAGTGGGTCACAGTCCAGCAAAGCAGGTGCAGTGCTTGACTCGCACCAGCACCCCTGGAACACCTTTCATTGTCCCCTTCGAGCTGTGCTGGGCAGCAGAGACAAAGAACTAGTTCAGCTTGTTTTCGCCTTTTGTCTGTAGTGCCTGTAAAGGACGACAGCCTTCACGTAGTTTATTTCTGTATTATGAGTTGATTTTACGGTCAGAATTCTATGAGTTTATTTGTAGTTTGCATTTCTGTTTTACTCTTTCATTTGTTTTGTTTTATTTATAAGGGTTCATTATGACTCATTAGAGGATTTAACTTCAAGACCAAGTAGATAACGTGTGGTCTTATACATTTAATTTGATTAGTACTTATGTTTCTGAAAAGCCATTTCAGTCTCCTTTGTTTTGTTAGCCGTTCTATCTATATCTTTTCCAGCTACGTAGTTTGTTTCAAAAAATATAGGTGACACATCTGTGAGCGATATAATGAAATTATCAAAAGACAAAATCTTCTCCAGAATGTACACGGTAGGAGTGATAATAGATCAGTAACATCCGATCACTTCTAAAGAAGTTTTTGGTTTGTCCTCACTTCCCACCAGCTGACTCTAAGATTTAGTAACCTTGACTGAAATTTCTTAGTATTTATAGTTGTCACAATAGTTTCCATGGTGGATTGGTAAATCCGAATGGAAAAGGAAATTGTATTGACATTTTTCATTTAAAAATAAAAGCAGCATTGAAATTTTATCCAAGATTAGCACCTTGACATTCTTCACCTACATTTTTGCAAATATGATGTTGTGAGTATTAATAAAAACATCTCCAGGTAGATTTAATGTCCTTAGTATAACAAATGTAACAGTTTTTTGCTCAGTGGTGATTAATTCTTCCAAACAGCTAATTTTCCTTTTACCTGCTGTCACAAGGAAAGCAGAATTAATTAATTGATTTGAATAAAACAAGGACTATTTTAGTTTTATCTTTCCTTTGTGGTTTAATTTTTGCTGTGATATTTAAAACTAGAGGAGGAAATAGTTATACATTTCCTCCTTTGAAGGAGAAAAAGACAATTAATCTCTACCTCTAGAATTTATTCAAATGAAGAGTGAGAGTAGAAGAAATTGCAGTTTTCAACTAAGTTTGTACATAGAAGCATCATTTTAGTCAATTAGACCACAGTAATTAGTCATCGAGAGGCTGTCTGTATGTCTATGGCTGTGGGTTGGTGTGTTTATCTAAAACCAGGGTGGCTTTCAGTGTTTCCTCAGAGTTTACAGAGCCAAGTTTGAGGGAGATGCACAAAATAAGGAAAACTTTGGGACTGGATTTCTTCTAAGCATTTCAGTTTAAAAGTAAACATATGTACTTTTGAAGTAAATTCATGTACAACTGACCTGATACTGTTGCACCAGATCAATTCCATTTTCATGTAAGACATTCTATAACCCCTTCTAAAGTAAGAGTAAAATCCTAATATATTCAAATTGTACATTCAAACTGTTAAAGTAACAGAATGTTTATTCATACAAATATTGATATGATGGCTGTTGGATTAAATAAAAATGTCCACATAATGTTGTCACTGGGTATTACAAAGGGCACATAGCAAAGTAAGAGAATGAACTCGCTGAGAAAGAAATTCATAAATTAACATTCTCATCAATGTCCATTATTTCTCTGAAGCTTTTCTTGCTAATTCAACCGGATCCATTAGGATATCCTTTTGCGCCTGTAATTGGCTAACGATACTGAACATAATGCTGCTACTGCTATCGCTGCTACTACTAACAACAAGAAGACAATGATGGTGGAAAAAATAGGGAACGTTTATTAAATACTTACTAGCCGGCAGGCATTCTGGTATGTGCTGGTTTTATGCAGGTTTTCTCATCAAATCGTATATATGACACAGAAACAAATTTTATTTTCATTTAAAACATGGTGAAGTTGCACTGAGGCCAATTCAAATCTTTTTTTCTAAAGTCACATAGCTAGTGCAGGTGGGGCGAGAAGCAGTCGCACTCCAGAACTCACTCTAGCTATTATGTTCTGCTTATTTCTCCTCCTCAGCAATAAATTTAATCATGTAATGAAATAACTATGATAATGTTATTCTTTTCAGGAATAATTAAGGAAAAAAATGAGAAAGCTATCTGCTGAGGCTCCAGGGCTTTCATCTACAAAGAAGGAAAACCAAATTGGGGCGTATTGGTGGGCTAATAAGTAAGAAATGGTTTTGAAAGCTCTAATCAGAAATTGTTTACCTTTAACCCAAGTGTTCATTTTTCCCGCTGTGGCTCGGAATAACACTGTCCACCCTGAGGAAATGGCCCAGCTCATTTCGCCCATTTCTAGCTGCGTCCTGCACCTTTGCCCTCTTCCGCCTGGTTCTTGTTGCGCATCCTCTGCCCTGGCTTCAAGTCCGCGGTTGCTGTTCCTCAATTCGGTCCATTCCCAGTATCCTGAGAAGACCGGGTCTCACTCAGTGCTGTCTTGATTTTCCAAGAGGTCCTTTAACTAGTCTGGGTAGACAAAAGTAACTTTTTAAAAGTGGGCAAAACTGTCAAACAAATGAAACAGAACTTTTAAAATAGGTGCCTTGTGTTCAAGCAGAGTTGTGCAATCACAGTATACACCTATAATGTAAATGTGGAAGGAGTTAGCTATGAATGAATTGCCTACACATAATGCTATTATCATGTGTCATCTTTATTCGCTAAGTTTGCACATTAGGATGCAGTTGTTTCAGAGATACTTCTTAGTCAGTTTCCCCAAAATACATTCATCATTCAGAAACTTATGTTGTCTCTTCTATGATTATCTGCTCATGTGTAACTTCTGTTCATTTTGTCCCTGATTTTAATCCTTCCATCCAGTACTTACTCTGAACCATGGGAGCACTGTTTTGTGTGGGAGCAATACGAGCTGCCCTCGGAGGGATGATGACAGTGGCTGTGCTGGTGACACACCAAGCAGGTCAGGAGCCGAAACACAGGAGTCGGTCAGAAGGTGCTGCAGGCTGGATGGCACAGTGCTCCCAGGAGAGCAAGCACAGTGGCCAGTGATCGGCTTAACTCTCTCCGTAGTGCATGACTGGCATTCAGTACCAGGTCATGAATGTGCAACTAGAATGTTCTACATAGACCAGAGTCTTACAGGCCACATGACATCATTTTGATTTAAAACTAAGAACACTGTACACCTATTGAATGGGTCTAACCCAATGGTGCAAAACAGTCAGAGTTCCGTTTTCAGAAGGCTGGCTGCAGAGTAGGGTGTGCTGGCCCACGTTGGATGTCGGGATTGGAGTTAGCAAACAGTGATGAGTGGGGTAAAGCTCAGGAGGCCACTGGATAGATTTGACCTGCTTTCTGTTTATTCTTGCAGGCAGGAAAGGGTAGGTAGATTTATTGCTAGGTAGGTAACAGTGAGGAAGGAATAAAGAGAAGAAGACCAAATTTTTGCAGAAACGCTCATTTAGTAAATATTATTACATGTTTATTGAAGCCCCTTCCTTGAAATACATAAGCCCAAATTGTCTCTTAGGGCATTTCTTATTTATAAAGAATTGTTTCTTTTTCTGTGCATCCAAGATGATACCAGCCTTGTAATCCTTGGAAGCACTGAGGAAGAAGTGAAATCACTCTATGTCATTTTTATCTTGCAGAGTAAGGTTGACTTCCTCTATTCCAGACACTATCTTGTGACTTAAATCACATCAATGTGAAATATGTAAAATTTGAAATGAAGAAACTCATTGTCACGAGATTTGCTATGCTAACATTTTATTTAATAGTTAAACTACACAAAAGGCCGCTTACATATTTTGTTATGCATGTTAAGAAATGTATTTTTAAAATTTTTAAAGCATTCTTTAAAATTATTTTATTATGGTAGGCATGCATCACTAATGTACCATTTGTAAGACACATCATAAATCATTTTTTGACGCTTCTAAGTGCAGATACATAGTTGGCATTGTTTTTAAGGTACAGTAACATTTTTAAAAGCATATTAAAAAATTGGATGGTGCTACCAACTCAAACAAAAAGAAATGCAGTGAACTTTGACCCTTGGATGTAATTACTTTAAAATAGAGTATTGTTTTCCGCCCAGTTGAGTCGGTCTGACGGGATTTAGTGCTGGGTATATGTTAGTATACTTGGCATCGGTATACAGCAGAGAGCAAACGAGATAAAATGTACATGTTTGTGGGTCGGACAAGTTTATAGAAAGTCTTCAGAAAAGACTAATCACACATTTTTGCATCTGTTACAAAAAGTATGTGGACATGGTTTATCAATGTTAGATGTTTTTGATGCTAATTTTTACTCTTTTCGGACACTAATTTTGTATAGACATACAAGCATATGTATGAGTTACAATACTAATTGAAATTTTATTTGAGTAAATATGTGTGTGAACTTTTAACTTTAAAATTTTCTACCTGGTAATTTGAATGCATCCAAATTTGAATACAGACACTTTGTGTAGTCCCTGACCATCCAGTCCCCAGAGCTCGGGCAAGTGCTGGTGTAAGGTAACACATACCACAGAGCTGCCTGCCAGCTGAGGTCAGTTCAGGTTTGGCCTCATCACTCTGGCAAAGCCCAGGACTCAGTACCGCGCAGTGAGGACAGCGAAAACATCACTCTGCTCCTTGAAGGAGGAACAAAGTCTAATGAGGTCTGGACGTGGGAATCATAGGCATATCGTTAAAACTAGTATATACAGCCAATAAAGGGGAAAATATACTAATTAACAGTAACTTATGCCCACTTTTACAAAATTCTGTGTATTACAGATTGAGTCTCCAAGTGTTAACTAAGTAGGACTCTATTTAAAGATTAAATTCAATTCATTAAATTATATATTTTTAGCATTTTATAGTTTAGAACATATATTTACGTGGCTTTTTAATTGACCTACATATTAAATTTGTTATGTAAAGATATTAATTTCTCATTTTAAAATGTACTCATTATCAAATAACCACTTTTTTACATTTTGTTGTTTTTGTTTTAGTCAGATATATTCCTGAGAGTTGTGAAGTGAATATTACAAGCAAACTGACTTTTATCAGTGTCTGTCTTTAGTTCCATTTCTTGTTAAACACACATTTACTTGGATTAAATTATTTATCAGTATTTTCATACAATTAATAATTCAGCCTATAATCTTCAAACAAAGAAGCTAAGTGAGGAACAAATCAGTCACTGAGTACATAGCACTCAGACGCTCCGCAAACATGCTGCAAATATCATTTTGAGCTCCATTTTTTGATCTATGGTATAATATCCCATTGGCTGGTTATATCTATCTTCTGGCAAGGTTAAAATAATGAAAGTTTTTTTTTCTTCAAAATCCAATAAAACAACAAATTATTCATTAATTGAAATTTTAATTTCAGAACCAAGGATGTTACCAGTGATCTTTCCTAATTCACACCTACAGATCTGTTAATTTTGGATGAGTTTTCTGTGGTCTCTCCGGGAAGGAAAACTCTTGAAGTGGTTTGATGCTCATGAAGGGAGATAGCCTTTAAAGTGAGAAAGACCTACAGGAAGTGACTACTTTTTATTTATCACTGGAATTACCTTCACATAGTCATCCCAGGCTTTGTCACTGTTGTCTTTAAAAGAAGATATTATCAAAAGATTTTTTCATGAAAATTAAATACCATGTCATGTGCTACTGAGAAACCGCAAGGTAGCTGTCATAGAAGTAGTATGGTCTTAAGTTCTTTGACTTCTCATCCTCAATTTGAATTAGATATATATCAAAAAAGTTAATGATGCATGTCATTGCATTTGACCACCTAAAACAAGAGTTTAATTTACCAGCTCATAATTTTATTCTAAATATGTTATTTTTCAAAGAAATTAAAATACTCCTCTATTCTTTGTTGCTTCTGATTACTATTTGTTATTATGTTACTGTTTTTCTCATATATTAATGGATATTGTATTGCTACTATTTTGAAGATACTGGAATTTATATTGATTTTTGCTTTATTTAAAAATGGTCTTTTCCACTTGTAAATTGTGCAAAAGTTGTCTCTTCCCAAATTTTCATGTATTTTCTTCAGAGCTGGGTGCGGTGGCAATTACAGGTAATAAACACTACCTCGCGGTACATTGCATTTGCAATAATAAAATACATTAATGAAAGGAGAACGAGTAGCAGTAAAGTGTAGTATCCTCTTGAGTTCACCCTGATTTATTATATTACCTCAATTTCCCAATAATTCAAACCTCTATTTTGTATTAATGCTTCATTTAAAATAAGAACACACTGCTCTAGGTGGGCTGGAGGCTTGAGAAGCAGAAGATGCAGACGCGCGCTGTGCAGGCAGGGACAGTCCTGGGCTGCAAAGACCCCCGGCCCGAGTTGGTGCACACTGCAGGGGCTGAGTCTGTTAACCCCCAGAACGGAGGTGACAAAAGTGATAATGACAGCGGTGAACACAGGAGGCTTTTGTACAAGGCTCATTATTAAGTCACTTAATGCTCCTTAACTGTATTCACGTTTGTTCTGATTATATTATGGGCAAACTAGCATAGAGAGGTTAGAAAGTTGGGCCAGCAAGAACACAGCTACTGGTTGGTAAAGCAGGAAGATAAACTAAGAACCTTGATCCCAGTCTCTCTACTCTTAGCTCTTAGCCTGCGCTGTCAATCTGAGGAGTATTACTGTCCCTATAACTGATGGTTGTAGTAGTTCAATTGTTATTAAGGAAAAAGTAACACACATTTCAGACTCTTTGATCAGGTGCTCACCTTAAAAGAAAGAAATCCTGGGTAAATAATGAGTATTTATAATGCGGTTTACCCTTGACTGAGTTGGTTAAACCATTTCATTCAGTATTATTTATCTTACTGATTATAAGTTTAATTTAATTAGAAAATGAAGAGTATGTGTCTCAATCACACTTTGACACGCTCACCTCCCTACGGGAATGATCCAGTTGGTTCTCTGTGATAGAGTCGCCTCCCACGCAGCACTCTTTGTGCCTAAACTCGGAGGGCATCTTTCTTTCTCAAAGACATGTGCGAAGAGGCTGGGGACTGCATGGCCAAAATGCAACGTTTCCACAAAAGCACGTTAAGCGCGGTCTTGTTTCTGAACCTTAGCGTTACGGATAATGACACTGTGCTGTGTGATTTTGGACAAGGATGCTGTAGAATGAGTGCTGCCTGTTAGAGTCTCTTGGTGTCTATGTCGCGCCCGCTGAGACAGAGTGCATACAGCTGAGCTTGCGAGAGAGGCTCCAGGTCTCAGGAGGGGCGAATCTTGCTGCAGCAACAGGCTAACAGTCAGGGCTGAGCAGACCCCTGAGACTCCGGTGTGAATGATACGCTTTGCAGATCAGCAAGGTGAGAATTAGTGAAATTTACCATCCGCATGCGGAGACTCTTTGGGAACTTGTTTGACTGAAAAGTGTTATGGTGATAGGAAAGGCTCATTTTCATTTTCTCTAAGGACAACGTGTAATATTTGCAAATAATTGATGACAGTAATATTGGAGATTACTTGAGAAAAACGTTCATCTCCATGGCTGCATAGTGGGATTAGTTATTTATGTTCCCATTATTACTTTTCTGTGGACTAGTATTTGCAGCTTAATGACATAGATCTTTCATTTTGTTTAATCAGAGTCATCAATAATCAGTGTATGAAGTTGTATTTTTTCTTTATCTTGAAAAAAGTCTGTGTCATTTAGATTCATCCAAAAATCACAATGCAGTCTGCCAAAACCACAGTCATTCTCACTAAACATGTGTGCTAATTGTGTCCGTGTATTCTATAGAGACTAATTCTAATCAATTCTGTCTAAACAGTCTGGATTTCCCATCAATTACCATGCTTAGTCATTGACAGCATTCCTGCCAATCTTAGGGCAGGAATGCCTCCCTGTGCTGCCCTTTGAAAACCCCAGAATGAGAACAGTGTGGCAGATCTCCCTGTGGATTTTGCTTGCCCACCTTGTTTAAATATGAAAGACAACTCGTATAAAATGAGAACATCAGTGTTATCACACTTTACATGTATGTCGTTGTTCTGTCTAGATTGAAACAATGTAGTATCCCAGTTTTCTGACACAGTTGCCCTTTAAACCATTGCAGTGTTTTAAATATATATATATATATATATATATATATATATATATATTAGTTTTAAAACATTATATATATCTGTAATATTGTGGGCATAATTTAACCTTTCTATCTAATGTAATGTTTATTAAAAGTTGAAACAATTTTTTTCTCTTTGGCAGTATATGAATTTTGTATATGTAATTTATTTTTAAGAATTTTAATTTGTTCATCAGTCTTTCTGCACCAAGCAACAGAGACTCAGTAAAGAATGTCTTAATGGAAAGAGCAAATGTTTGCGAAATCCCGTCAGCTGACTACACTGGCCTGGCCTAAGGCGGTGCAGACAGCAGAGACTCTGAAAGCTGCCTTTTGTTCCTCTGCCAGTTTCTCCTCCTTTTGCACTTCGAATTTCTTGCAACTTTCTCACTTTTTCTACTATGTTTTCTTCAGTATTACACATTATGTTCAAGTGATCAAGTGTACAAATGGTGAAAAAGTTTTGTAGAAATCAGTTTTTCGTGTCCACAGTTTAAGAAAACAGCCACGGTTCGGCAAGCAAATTGTGTTGGTTACTTTTTTCTCACTGCTAACACAAAATACCCAATGCCCAAAATTAAAGACAAAGGTTTATTTAGCTCACGGTCTGTGGAGGTTTCAGCCCATACCCAGCTGGCTCCAAGGCAGAGCGGCACATGGCAGAGGGAAACAGTTCACAATGGAAAACAGCAAAAGCAACAAGAGCGAAAACGGAGGAGCAACAGGCAGCCTCTTTCCCTCCCTTGTACTGTGTGCAAGGCGACCCCTCAGGGCGGGTGCAGCGCTCGCATCTATAATCCCAGCATTGCACCGTGGATCAATCACAAACTCTTGAAGCCCCCCATAACTTCATGAGGCTTTAGGGGCACATCTAGACACAAACATAACACTAATATCCAGAACAGAACATGTGATTCGGATTGTAGGTTGTGGTCACACAAGAACACGAACATGCGCAGAATGCACGTGGATCTGTGCATCAGGATAGTTCTCAAAGCGGAGGTGGGCAGACACTTGGGAGACGTTTGCTTCTATTGTCTTCTAGAGGCTATTGCAATTTTGTCGTTGAGCTATCAAGGTTGAAATGATAACCTAGTTTTCCTTTGTTAGCTGCCCTGGTATGTAGATAATTCTGAATGCTTTTAAATACACATTGCACAATTCAATGAATGCAGTGATAGACAGCAGACATGCCTCACCAATATCTCACCTTTTGTGGATAATTTCTTGTCTCCCACACTGAAACCTATGCCATCTGCTTTTGGTTCTTTTTCATAATCATTTCACTACAGTTCCAGTTGTTACCTTTTGGTTTTTGTTCCTTTATCATACTTAACATATTTGTACCTTTTCCTTATGTCCAGTGACATTCCCCTAACTTGATTTCATCTAGATCAGCACTTTCTAAAGTTAGTTTTCTGGGATAATCGTATTGAGTGAGATATTATTGGATATTCTGCCAAAAAGATGAAAACATTTTAAGGTCAAATAAATTTGGAAAAACACCATACTCTGTCCCCTTTTGGTATACATTAGCACTTTGACAAGTGCTGCAGTAAAGAAGATAATTTAATGTTGATTAATCCAGCATTGCTCTAAGCATTTGACAAAGAGCCTTTTTGTCATGGAATATGAGCTATTACCACCTGAACCTGATGCTGTATGTCCTGGAGATCAATGTTGGGGAAATGCCAAAGGATGCTACTGGAAGGAATTTCTAATATATTCTTTATGTTTATTGTCTGTCTTATTGTGTCTATCTTATGCATTGGTGTTGACATAATTATTATGAAATAATCCTGCAAATTGCTTAATAAACTTTTATGGACTAGATTAACTACCTATCTGAAAAAAGAATGAGTTTAAATAAAATCAAAACTCAAAAAATGGAACATTTATTAGTTACATGAAATAGCCTTGAAATTTCAAAAACAACCCACCCTACTAGTAACATTTTTAAAAATTCTTATTGATGTACTATCAGACAGGTGTCTGTAAAAGGACCATGAAGCAGAATATTTAGTCATCTTAAAACACACCAAACTCACTTAAAGAGAGCAGTTGCTACCAGGGTGAAACAAATCACTATTGATTTTTATAACTGCTTTGTTCATTTTTAGTTCACTCTACCTAAATAGATTGTTCTGTTTAAAAAGATAATAAAAGGAAATGAATCTTGATTTTTAAATTCCTACTTCAAATCATTTCTTTTTGGATAGTAGACACAGACTGTAATATTCTTCCATGTTAAGTAAAATGGTTACATAAATATAGTGGAAGCCACTTTCAGAATGAGGATTTTTTTTTTTGACACTTTTATTTTAAAAGTAAAAGAACAAGAACATATTAACAAACTGACACAAAGTAGCACAAGCATAGTACAATCAAAACTGAATTACAGACAAGGTGACAGGGAATTAACAATGGTTGTTGTAGTACATATTGATAACTTCGAAGTATATACTCAGGAAAACAAATATAGACATGCAAAATTGATCAAACAAATAATCATTAACTATTCCTTACAATAAAGTGACCTAAGTCAGTAGTACAACTATGTTAGCTATGCTGCATATACATACATACGTACATACATAATTATCCCTTTTCTTTTTTTATATATAATTTTTTTAAGTGTAAAAGAAAAAGAACAACATCAACAAAAAAGAGGAAAGCATTAACAAAGAAACACAAAGTAGCACAATAACAGTATAATCAAAATTGAATCATAGACAAAGCAACAGGAAACCAACAATAGCTGTTGCATTGCATATTGATAACTTGAAAGTCTATGCTCAGGAAAACACATACAGAAATATAAGATTGATCAAACAACCAGTCATCAACTATTCCTTACCATTAAGTGACATAAGACAATAGTGGAACCATGTTAGCCATCCTGCACATATGTACATACATACATACATACATATATATTTGCCTCTTTATTCCTTTTGTCCTTTCCCTCATCCCATCTGTTCTTTACTTTTGAACAGATTTCCTTCACTCCTCTTAGTTTATATTGCCACCTTCAGGTTCTTACATGAGTGACACAATACGTTGCTTGCACATGTACCTCTGATTTATTTCACTTATGAGTATGGTGTCTAATTGTGACCATCTGCCTACAAAGGCCCCAAATCTGTCCCTCTTTATAGATGAGTAATATTCCATTATGTGAAAATGCCACAGTTTTTTTTAAGTATAAAAAAACCCCAAAAAGATATTAACAAACATACACAAAGTAGCATAAGAATAGTACAATCGAATCTGAGTTACAGATAAGGCGACGGGAATCATCAATGGTTTTTGCATTACATATTGATAATTGCTAATTGTATATTCAGGAAAATAGGTATAGACATGCAAAATTGATCAGGCAATTAATCATCAACTATTCCTTACAATAAAGTGACCTGAGTCAGTAGTACAACTTCTCTTTATAGTGTGAAAGCAAAAAGAACTACATCAACTACAACAGAAAAAGAAAGAGAAAAAAAAAGAAGAAAAAAATAAACGAAAAACATTAACAAAGAGACACAAAGTAGCTCAATAAACTTATGATCATAATTGAATTATAGACAAAGCAACAGAAAACCAACAAGAGTTGTTGCATTTCATATTGATATCTTCAAAATGTGTGCTCCGAAGAACACATAAGGACATACAAGATTGATCAAACAATCAGTCATCAACTATTCCTTACCATTGAATGACATAAGTCAATAGTAGAACCATGTTAGCCATCCTGCACATATGTATATACATAGATACTTACATACATACATACATAAATTTTTGCCTCATTCTTTTCTCCTTTCCCTCATCCCCTCTGTTCTTTACTTTTCAACAGATTTGCTTCATGACTCTTAGTTTATGTTCTCACCCTCAGGTTCTTACACCAGTGACACAATACGTTGCCTGCACATGTACCTCTGATTTATTTCAATTATGAGTATGTTGTCTAATTTTGACCATTTGCCTACAAAGGCTCCATATCTGTCCCTCTTTATAGCTGAATAATATTCCATTGTATAAAAATGCCACAGATTTTAATCCAGTCTTCTGTGGATGGACATTTGGGTTGCTTCCACAATTTAGCTATTACAAATTGCGCTGCTATAAACATGGGTGCACATATATCAGAGTGATATGATGCTTTCAGATCTTCTGGGAAAATACCCAGAAGGGGAATAGCTGGTTTGAATGGAACGTCTAGACCTAGTTTGCTGAGGAATCTCCAAACTGCTCTGCACAGTGGTTGCACCAGTCTGCATTCCCACCAGCAGTGTCATAGAGTCCCTATTTCTCCACAGCCTCGACAGCATTAGTTATTGGATGATTTTTTCATACTGGCCATTTTTACTGGGGTAAGATAGAATCTCAGTGTTGTTTTTATTTGCATTTCTCAGATGACTAAGGATGTGGAACATTTTCTCATATATTTATTTGCCATTTGTATTTCTTTATCTGAGAAGTGTGTATTCATCTCAGATGCCGATTTCTGGATTGGGTTTTGAATTTGGATAGGTACAAGTTTTTTAATTCTTTGTATGTTCTATTGTTTTTGGCGGTACTGGGGATCAAACTCAGGACCCTGCGCTTGCTAGGCAGGCGCTTATTCTGCTGAGCTATATCCCCAGCCCCTGTTTGTATGTTCTAGATAGAAGACCTCTGTCTCAGGGACAGCCAGCTAGGATTTTTTCCCAATTTGTGGGTTTTCTTTTTACTTTGCTGGTGATTTCTTCAGATGTACAAAAACATTTCAGTAGGATGAGGTCCCAGTTATTGATTCTTTGAAGTGTTTCCCTTGCTGTTTCATTTTTGTTCATGAACTTTTTGCCTACTGCTATGTCTTCAAAATTTCTACCTACTTTCTCTTCCAATAGGTTTAGAGTTTCTGTTTTAATATTGAGATCTGTGATCCATTTTGACCTGAGTTTGGTGCATGGTGATAGACTTGGGTATATGTTCAGTTTTCGGCAAGAGGCAAGCCAGCTTTTCCAGCACCATTTATTAAACAGGTCATGCTTTTTCCCGTGAGTTTGGTTGGGCCCTTTGTCAAATATTAGGTGGCTGAGTGTTTTTCATTGTGGTTGCATCTTCCAGTCTGTTCCATTGATCCTAAGGTCTGTTTTTTAGCCAGTACCAGGTTGATTTTATTACAGTAGCTTTGTAGTATAATTTCAGGTCAGGGATTGTGATTCCACCTGACTTGTCCTTGTTGCCCAGGATTGCTTTTTCTATTCTGGGTCTCTTCTGGTTCCAGGTGAATTTAAGGCGTATTTTCTCTAGATCTGTGAGGTATGCTAATGGTAGTTTAATGGAAATTGCATTGAATCTGTACAACAGTTTTGGTAGTATGGCCATTTTCACAATGTTGGTTCTTCCTAACCATGAGCAGGGTATGTTTTTTCATTTATTGAAATCCTCTTCGATCTCTTTTTTCAGAGTACTGTAGCTTTCACTGAATAAATCTTTCACATTCTTTGTTAGATTGATTCCTAAGCATTTCAATTTCTTGGATGCTATTGTACAGGGTATGATTTCCTCAATTTCTCTCTCAGTCTGTTTGTTGTTCGTGTATAGGAATGCTATTGATATTTGGGTGTTGACTTTGCATCCAGCTACTCTGTTGAATTTGTCAATTAATTCCAGGAGTTTTTGGAGTCCTCTATGTATAGTATCATGTCATCTGCAAATAGTGATAGTTTAACTTCTTCCTTTCCTATCCTTATTCCTTTTATTTCTCTCTCTTGTCTAATTGCTCTGGCTAATGCTTCCAGGACTATGTTGAATAGGAGTGGTGACAATGGACATCCTTGTCTTGTTCCTGACTTTAAAGTGAAAGTTTTCAGTTTTTGTCTATTTAGTATGATGTTGGCTGTTGGTTTGTCATAGATGGCTTTGATCAGATTGAGGTAGAGGCCATCTATTCCTATTTTTTCTAAGGTTTTTAACATGAATGCATGTTGGACTTTGTTGAAAGCGTTTTCTGCATCTATTGAGATGATCACGTGGTTTTTGTCTTTGGCTGCGTTGATATGATGTATTACATTAAGTGATTTGCGAATATTGAACCATCCCTGCATGCCTGGAATAAATACTACCTGGTCATGGTGTATAATTTTCCTTATGATTCGCTGTATTCTATTTGCAAGTATTTTGTTGAGTATCTTTGCATCTATGTTCATTAGAGAGATTGGCCTATAGTTGTCTTTCTTGGTTGGGTCTTTCTCTGGTTTTGGTATCAGTATGATACTTGCCTCCCAAAATGTGTTAGGGAGAGTTACTTCCTTTTCGATTTCATTGAAGAGTTTGAGGAGTGGTGGCATTAGATCTTCTCTGAATTTTTGTAGAATTCTGTTGTGAATCCATCAGAGCCTGGGCTTTTCTTAGTTAGTAAGTTTTTTATGACATCTTCAATCTCGTTAATTGATATTGGGTTGTTCAGGATTTTTGAGTCTTCCTCACTCAATTTTGGTAATTTGTACGTTTCCAGGAATCTGTCCATTTCTTCTGAATTTTCTATCCTATGCGAGTAAATATTCTCAAAGTAGGTATTAATGATCTCTTGGATTTCTGTGGGATCTGTGGTGATTTCATCCTCTTCATTCCTTATTGCATGAATTTGAGTTCTTTTCCTTCTTTTTTTGATAAGGTTGGCCAGGGATTTATCAATTTTATTTATTCCTTTGAAGAACCAACTCTTTGATTCACTTATTTTTTGTAGAGTTTTCTTCATCTCAATTGCATTAATTTCTGCCCTGAGTTTTATAATCTTCTGCCTTCTTTGGGCTTTTGGTTTGGCTTGTTGCTCTTTTTCTAAGAGTTTGAGGTGTAGCATTAGGCTATTTATTTACTGTCTTTCTATTTTCTTTATATATGAGTTCCTTGCTATAAATTTCCCTCTGAGGACTGCTTTCATTGCATCCCACAGATTCTGATAGGTTGTACTTGCATTTTCATTTATTTGTAGGTATTTTTTAATTTCTTCTTTAACTTCTTGTGTGACCCATTGGTTATTCAGGAGGTTGTTGTCTAATTTCGAAGTGTTTATGCATTTTTTGGAGTTCCCTTTGTCATTAATTTCCAGTTTCATCGCACTGTGGTCAGGTAATATGCATAGGATAACTTCAATTCTTTTGCATTTAGGTAGATATGCTCTATGGGCTAGAATGTGGTCAATTTTAGAGAAAGACCTATGTGCAGCAGAGAAAAATGTGTATTCTGATGTTGTGGGGTGGAACACTCTGTATACATCTACTAAGTCCATTTGTTCACACTTTTTTTTCAGGTCTGTTATTTCTTTGCTGAGTTTCTGTCCAGTTGACCTGTCTCTTTGCGTCAGAGGTGTGTTTAGGTCCCCCATTAAAATAGTGTTATTAGTTAGTTGATTTTTCACATTTGTTAAGACCTGAGTTGTAAAGTTTGGTGCTCCATTGTTTGGTGCATAAATATTTAGGATTGTTATCTCTTCCTCTTGCAGCTTTCCCCTAACTAGTATGTAATGGCCTTCTTTGTCTCTTTTGATTGTTTTTGGTTTGAAGTTTACCTTGTCTGCAAACATAATAGCTACCCCTGCTTTTCTCTGGGGACCTGTTGCATGGAGAGTTGTTTTCCATCCTTTAACTTTCAGCCTGTGGATTTCCTTTTGTGTTTCCTGTATACTGCATATCGTTGGATTGTGTTCCTTAATCCACTCTGCCAATCTTTTCCTTTTGACTGGTGAATTGAGGCCATTTCCATTAATGGTTATAATGGTTATATGTTGGCTTATTCTAGTCATGTTATTTACTTGTTGTTTTCCTTGTTTTGCTGAAACTTACGTGTTCTGTGTAGGGAGTTATTTCTATCTTTCTTCATGGGATTTGTGGTCTCTTTTTTCTCTGCCTAGAATATCTTTTAGTGCTTTTTGCAATACTGGTTTGGCACTCATGAAGTTCTTCAGTTGTTCTTTGTCGTGGAAATATTTTATTTCTCCATTGAATTTGAAGGATAGTTTTGCAGGATACATCAGTGTGGGTTGGAAGTTGTTTTGTCTCAGAATCTGTAATATCTCACTCCAAGCTCTTGATTTCATGGTTTCCGTTGAGAAGTCTGCTGTGATTCTGATGGGCTTTCGTTTATAGGTGATCTGTTTCTTTTCTCTAGCAGCTTTTAATATTGTGTTCTTTTGCTGGATATCTGGGATCTTGGCTATTATATGTCTGTGTGTGGTTTTCTTTGGATTATGGATCGTTGGGGTTCTATATGCCTCGATTAACTGTACTTCAGTATCTTTTACCTTGTTTGGAAAATTTTCTGCTATTATTTCAGCAAATATTCTTTTTGTATCGTTTGTGTGGTCTCCTGCTGTTTCACTCACTCCTATTACTCGAATATTATTGCATTTTGCCTCATCTTGCAGCTGTTGCATTGATTTTGCTTGGATCTTTGATGATTTTATGAGAACCTTCCTTTCACGCTCATAAGCTGCCATGCTGTCTTCCAGGTCTGAAATTCTATCTTCAGTTTCATTTAAGCGGTTTTGCAAGCTTTCAGTGGAAGTTTTCAAATCCTGGCAATGTCTTTGGACCTGTTTCATTCTTGGTAATTCATTCCTAAATTGCTCTTGTAACGTTTCCATTTGTTTCGTACTTTCTTCTAATCTTTTCTCTATTTCTTCTCTATGTGTATGGAACGTTTCTTCCATTATAGTTTTCAGTTCATTTTTTTGTCTGAGAGATTATTGCAGGTATGTGGCTTATTTCTGCTTTAAGCTCTTCTATGGCCTGTTGGAATTGTTTCATTGTTTCAGATGCAATCGTTTCAGAATTTGCAGGTATGTGGCTTCCTAGTTCCCCTGTAGCCTTGCTTTCCGGACTTGTTCTGGGTGGGGTTGAGTTCTGAGACTGCGTTTTGTTCTTCTGTCTTCCCATTTTTGGGTATCAGATTCAAAATATTGAGCAATAAATTAGTCAGGCAGTTCACCAGGCAAAGGTCTGTTGCAAAGGCTGCTCCAGTTACTCCTTCTCTTCAGGAGAATGTCCCTCAAGCTTTCTGCTGACAGTTCCACTCAATAGGCTGCTCATATGCTGCTTTGTGTGCTGAACTACTCCCTACCCAGAGACCTGGCTGGGGCGCATAAACAGCTCTCCGCCCCGGGGACCATATAGGCAGGGGGTCGCTCAGGTGTTCCTCCCTGGGTGGAGCTCCTCCCCCAGTCAAAATAACTGGTCGGGGCCCCCAACCAGCTCTTCTGTCCCACGGTCTGTGTAGTCAGTAGTGCCGCTCGGATATCCCTCTCTGGGCGGAGCTTCTCCCCGACTCAAAAAACAGGTCAGGGCGCCCAATCAACTCACCCTGGGATCGTGCAGGCTGGAATGCCGCTCAGATGTATCTCCCTGGGTCAAGCTTCTTCCCAACTCAGAAATCTGGCTGCATTGCTCACTCGGCTCACCCGTTCTCGAATCCGTGTGGGCAGACGATCCCCAAATTGCTAATATTTCGCGCCTTGCCAGCGATGGGCCGCTCCCCGGTGCTTCTCCGCCTCCTTGGCGTTCTCGCAGGAGCCGCCAACCGCAGCCGCCGCAGTGCCCGCTCTCCAGCCGAGGATGGTGCTGGCTGCGGGGGCGGGGATCTGAGCATGATCCCGGTCGGCAGCCTGAATTAGCTCAGTCTGCCCGAGGAGCGCGGTCTCCGAGTTCGCCCTGCTCCGCCGCCGCCAAAAATTCCTGGCCACAGCGGCCTGCGAGCCGTTTGGGGTCGGGAGATGGGAGGGTCCGTCCCGGCCGTGATCGCCCTCGGGGGTACGCTGACTCCGCCAAGCTGCCACCTGTGCTGCGCCAATTGCCTCCCACGCCCAGCTCTCAGGGCCCGCCCACTCCTTACTGCGGCAAATCCAGCCGACCTGTTAATGCTCAGGCAGTGCAGAGCAACACGTTCAGTTAGTAGAATTTTGCAGCTGTTGACCCAGCACCCCACACAAAAGATCTGTCTCTGGGAGAATTTCCCCCTGCCACTCATCTGCTCTCGATCTTCCCGGAAGTCCTCTCAATGCCACAGTTTTTTAATCCAGTCAGAATGAGGATGTCTTGAGTCTTTCAATCCCTATGAATACTTTTACCTTGCTCTTTGAAGTTAATGAAAGGAAGCAGTAGGTATCATCGAAGGATATATTGTTTAGAAAAATCGATGAGGGAATTTATGATCCTTGGTTTAGAACTTTATATACATTAGACCTTTACTAACTTTTATTTGTATGTAGTACTTTTCATTAAGAAAATTATGTTGACATAGATAACTACTCATCATGCATAGAAAAGTGTATGCTTTTAATTCTTTTTAAAACTTTAGTCAGTGGGTCTCACCATTAGTTAATCTGAGGTGCTCCTTGAACTGGGTCTTGCTTTTTAAAATTTAAGTTTATTGGTATAGTTCATTTATGTTATGATTGCATCTAACATCAGGATTTGAACCTGTACTTGTTATATCTTGATTCCTTTTCATTTTTCCCGTTCCCCAACTCTCTCTTCAACCCACCTTCTCCTCCTCATGTACAAAAGCTTTGTTTCCATTTTTTGCTTCTTTTCTCACTTTTCTCTTTTCCCTCTCTTTGCCCCTCCCTTCTCCCTAGTTCCCCTTCCCATTGGCGCATTTGCTTCCAATTCACAATGTCTATTATGTATTTTGGTCCTTATTGACACTTTTCATCTCTCACATGAGAGAAACAATGTGGTATTTATGCATGTGTCCAATGTGTGGTCTCAAGGTGCACACATCTACCTACAGATGTCTCCAGTGCACCCTTCTGTAGGGCTGAGTAGTACTCCACTGTATAAAAAGCACGTTCTCTGTATCCGGTCCTCCGTGGATGGGCATTTGAGCTGTGTCCCAGGTTTAGCTATTAGAAATGGTGGCTCTACAGACACAGGGTGCGTGTATCGCTGTGGTGTGATGCTTTTCATTCTTCTGGGAGGGTGCCGAGAAGGGGGACATCTGGTTTGAATTGTCACACTGATTCCCACAGTGGCTGCAGCAGTCTGCATTCCCACCAGCAGTGGAGAAGGGTTCCTTTTTCCCCACAGCCCCTCCAGCATTTGTTATTGGTTGATTTCTTGGTAATGGCCATTCTTTCCAGGGTGAGGTGGAATTCAGTATTGTTTTAATTAGACTAGAGAAAGAAATTAAAGCAGTAATGATAGGAAAGGAAGAAGACACATTACCGTGAGTTGTGCATGACCTGATAGTCTACATAGAAGCCCCGAAAACTCCACCAAAAGACTTCTGGATTTCCTAACTAAGTTTAGTAGCAAAGCCGGATACAAAGTCAACCCTCAAAACTCAGTATCATTCCTATGTACAAATGACAAACTCATTGATTGAAAAAGATTTAGAGGAAGAACACCTTCCACAATAGCATCTGGACAATGAAATACCTTGGGTCTTGTTTTTTTAAGAAAAGTCTTACTTCTCTAGGGGACTCAAAATTTCTCTTGTGAATTAACCACAGTCTGAGAGGACAGAGCTCTGATCTGCTTTTTTGTAGTGCTATTTGTATTGCTATATAAATTTTTAGTCTTTTTTTTTTTTATTTTAGAAACATAAAAGTACAAAAACATATTGACAAACAGACACCCATTATCATAGAAAATAGTACAATCACAACTAATCTATAGACAAGGTGATATGGTCTCAACAGTAGTTGTTGCTTTATCCATTGATATCTTCGAATTGTAGATGTATGGCCCCATATACAGACATGCAAATTTAGTCAGAC
>PVLD010015141.1:0-49731 GCA_004027595.1 Dinomys branickii | reverse complement strand
TGTTTTTTAATTCTTTGTATGTTCTAGATAGAAGACCTTTGTCTGAGGGACAGCCAGCTAGGATTTTTTCCCAATTTGTGGGTTTTCTTTTTACTTTGCTGGTGATTTCTTTAGATGTACAAAAACTTTTCAGTAGGATGAGGTCCCAATTATTGATTCTTTGCAGTGTTTCCCTTGCAGTTTCATTTTTGTTCATGAACTCTCTGCCTGCTCCTATGTCTTCAAGATTTTTACCTACTTTCTCTTCCAATAGGTTTAGAGTTTCTGTTTTAATATTGAGGTCTGTGATCCATTTTGACCTGGGTTTGGTGCATGGTGATAGACTGGTTCTACTATTGTATGATATCACTTAAATTTGATCAGTCTTGTATGTCTGTATGTGTTATCCTGAATACACTCTTCGAAGATATCAATATGCAAAGCAGCAACTATTGGTGGGTTTTTTGTTTTGTTTTGTTTTTTTGGCTTTGGTTTTTTGTTTTTTGTGTTTTTCTGTTGTTGAGAGGATTAATTGACTGACCAATTTTGCATGTCTGTATCTGGGTTCATATATATACACACTTCGAAGATATAAATAGGTAGAACAACAACCACTGTTGAGCCCATGTCACCTTGTCTGTAGATCAGTTTTGATTGTACTATTTTTATGCTAATTTGTGTCTGTGTGTTAATATGTTTTTGTGCTTTTATTTTTCTAAAAAAAAAAGAAAAAAAGAAAAGTCTATTAAATACTTTAGGAAATTTGTACCATCAAGTAGAAACAAATATATATAAAAACAATAATACAAAGTAACAGAATAAATTGTATCAGTGAAAAGTTCTTACAGAAAATAATGTTATACTTTTAATGTCTAAAGCAACAATTAAAGGTAATCGGTGAAAAATTGAAAATAGCTGCTATACAGAGAAAAGTTAACATACAAGCTAGAATTTATCTTTAGATTTGCTTACAATAGACGTTGGCTGATACCCAGAACTTGGAATTTGTTGAGTTCCTGCCATTCTGTAAGTGTACAAATAAGGTAGTTTATGTTGCACCCTAGTGGGAGTTGTCTATGTGACCAGAACCAAATAAAATATTTGGACCCTGGGACTCTAAGGAGCTTCCATTTCCTACATTTTGATACTAGAGAAATTAAATGCGTTCTGTAAAAATTCACTGTAAAAGGACACATAAAACCTTACCTAAGCTTCTTCAAAATGCACCCTGTATGTCTTTTGCCTTTTTAAAATTTCTTTCCTTTTAATACTTCTTTTCTGTAATAAATCATAGATATGAATATGATTAAAATTTTAATTCTGTGAGAAAAAATGCTATTATGAAGGGTGTGCCTTCCCTAATTTCTGTCTCAGTCTGTTTGATCTTTGTGTACAGGAATGTTACTGATTTTTAAGTATTGACTTTGGTTTTTTCAATTTTAAAGAAAATAATACAAAAATAAAAAGAACAGAAGTGGAATATAAGCAACACAAAGCAAGGACATTAGAAATGATATAGGGTTTCAAACCAAATGATAGAGATTAACGGCAGTTGTTATATTACACATTGCTATCTTCAGTGAAGTTGCTCAGATTACCAGATGTAAGAATAGAAGATTGATCAAATCATTAAACAGAATAAGAAAATAATAATTTAAAAGAACATTAGAGACAATACATAGTGGCACTAGGCATGATTGTAGGAATTCACTATTGGTTGTTGTGCTGATTACTTTTTTCTCATTGCTGAGACAAAATACCCAATATCCAAAATGAAGGAAGGAAAATTTTATTTAACTTACAGTTTGTGGAGGTTTCAGTCCATGCTCAGCTGGCTGTGAGGCAGAATGCACATGGCAGAGGGCTACAGTTCATGGCTGCAGTACACAGCAAGCAACAAGCGCAAGAAGGGAGGAATGGCAGCCAGCAACCTCTTTCTCTCCCTTACATATACAAACTATCCGCCCTAGGGTGGATATAGCTCTCACATCCATAATCCCAGCAAACTATCCGCCCTAGGGCGGGTATAGCTCTCACATCCATAATCCCAGCAAACTATCTCCCCTAAGGCAGAATAGTTCTCATACCCATAATCCCAGCATTGGATCATGGATCGGTCATAAACTCTAAAAGCCACCCTATAACTGCATAAGGATTTGGGATGACATGCAGACACAAACCAAAACAGTTGTTATACTGCAAATTGTTGTCACAAAAGTTGCTCAGATTACCAGATATAAGCATACAAAAAAACTTTTAAAATTAATTGTTCCCAACCAATCATCAGTCACCAACAGTACAGTTATACCACCCATCCATATATATATAAAATTTGCCTTAGTACTTTCTCTTCTTTCCTTCATCCCAGTTGTTCCTTCCTTTCAGCAGTTTCTTTCTCTTTCTTATAATCTATTGTACATTTTAAATTGTATTTACTGTTTCATGTTCTTACACCATGGAGACAATGCGATGCTTACACATGTGAGTCCGATTTATTTCACTTATGAGTATGGTCTCTAGTTGCATCCATTTACTTATAAAAGCCTTGAGATATCTCTTTTTATAGCTGAGTAATACTCCATGGTATAGAAATATCACATCTTTTTATCCATCCCTCAGTTGATGGGCATTTGGGTTGGTTCCAAGATTTTAGCTTAACAAATTGTGTTGCTATAAACATGGGTGCACGTATATTGCTATGGTATGATGTTTTGAATTCTTCTGGAAAAATACCCAGAAGGGAATAGCTTGGTTAAATGGGACTTCCAATCCCGGTTTTGTGAGGAATCTCCAGAGTGATTTCCACAGTGGTTTCGCCAATTGATACTCGCAGTAACAGTGGAGAAGTGTTCCTTTTTCCCACAGCCTTTCCAGCATTTGTCATTGGTTGATTTCTCAATGATAACCAATCTTTTTAATTTGCATTTCTCAAATGACTAATTATGTTGAACAGTTTTTCATATATTTGTTCACCATTAATATTTCTTCATCTGAGAAGTGTTTGTTCATCTCAGATGCCCATTTTTGGATTGGGCCTTTGAATTTTGGGGGCCTAATTGTTTTTAATTCTTTATATGTTCTAGATAAGAGTCCTTTGTCTGAGGGGCAGTTGAATAATATCTTTTCCCAATTCGTGGGTTTTCTCTTCACTCTGTTGGTGATTTCTTTCGATGTGCAGAAACTTTTCAATAAGATGAGATCCCTTTTGTTGATCTTTGAATATTTACAATGCAGTTTGGTTTTTCTTCATGCAGTCTCTGCCTACCCCTATGTCTTCAAGAGTTTTACCTACTTTCTCTTCCAGTAGATTTAGTGTTTCTGTTTTGATATTTAGATCTTAGATCCATTTTGACTTTAGTTTAGTGCATGGTGATAAACATGGGTCTAGTTTTAGTCTTTGGCATGCAGAAAGCCAGTTTTACCAGCACCATTTGTTAAGGAGTCTCTCTTCCTATAAACATGTTTGGACCCTTTGTCAAAAATAAGGTGGCTGAGTGTATTTGTAGCTGTGTCTGCATCTTCTAAAGTGTTCCACTGATCTTCAGGTCTGTTTTTTTGCCAGTACCATGCTTATTTTATCACAGTAGCTTTGTAGCATAATTTCAAGTCAGGGATTGTGATGCCTCCTACCTTTCCTTTGTTTCCCAGGACTGCTTTTGCTATTCTAGGCCTCTTCTGGTTCCAGATGAATTTTAGGAATGTTTTCTCTAGATCTGTGAGGTATAATAGTGGAATTTTAATAGGGATTGCATTCAATCTGTACAAAAATTTTGGGAGTATGGCCATTTTCACCATGTTAATTCTTCCTATCCATGAGTAAGGAATATCTTTCCATTTTCTGAAATTCTCTTTGATCTCTTTTATCAGAGTACTGTAATTTTCACTGTATAGATTTTTTACTTATTTTGTTAGATTTATTCCTAAGTATTTCATTTTTTTAGATGCTATTATGAATGGTGTGGTTTCACTGATTTCTCTCTCAATCTGCTTGTCATTTGTGTACAGAAATGCTATTGATTTTTGAGTGTTGACTTCATATCCAGATATGCTACTGAATTTGGCTATTAAATCTATGAGTCTTTTGGTGAAGTTTTTGGGGTCTTCTATGTAGAGTATCATGTCATTAACAAATAATTATAATTTCACTTCTTCTTTCCTATTCATATTCCTCCTATTTCTCTCTCTTGTCTAATTGCTGTGGCTAATATTTCCAGAACTATGTTGAATATAAGTGGTGGCAGTGGATATCCTTGTCTTGTTCCTGACTTTAAAGGGAAAGCTTTCAGTTTTTGACCATTGAGAATGACAGTAGCTGTTGGTTTGTCATAGATGGATTTTATCAGATTGAGATAAAGTCCATCTATGCCAATTTTCTGTAGGGTTTTTATCATGAATAAGTGTTGGACTTTATCAAAAGCTTTTTCTGCATCAATTGAGATGATCATGTGATTTTTGTCTTTGGCTCTATTGAAGTAGTGTATTATTTTAATTGATTTGCATATATTGAACCAACCCTGCATTACTGTGATGAATCCCACTTGGTCATGGTGTACACTCTTCTTAATTATTTGTTGCATTCTGTTTGCTGGTATTTTATTGAAGATTTTTGCATCTATGTTCATTAGGTAGATTGGCCTACAGTTCTCTTTTTTGGTTGGGTCTTTTTTTGTTTTGGTATCAGGATAATACTTGCCTCCAGGGATGAGTTGGGGAGAATTCCTTCCTTTTCAATTTCCTTAAAAGAGTTTGAGAAGTATTGGCATTAAATTTTCTCTAAATTTCTTATGGAATTCAGCTGTACATCCATCAGAATCTGGGCTTTTCTTCATTGGTAAGTTTTTTATTACATTTTCAATTTTGCTTGCTGCTATAGGATTATTCACGATTTTTGTATCTTCTTCATTCAGCTTTGGTAGTTCATCTGCATCAAGAAATCTGTCTATTTCCTCTGTTTTCCATCCTCTGAGAGTAAAGATTTTCAGATAGGTACTGATAATCTTCGGAATTTCTACAGGACCTTTAGTGATTTCATCTCTTCATTCCTTATTGCATCTATTTCAATTCTTTCCTCTGTTTAATGAAGTTGGCTAGGGGTTTATCAATTTTATTTTTTCATTTGCAGTTGTTGAATTGTTATTTCTTGGTTTCTTGTTACTTTTGAGATTCTTTCTTTTCCAGTCATTAGTGGCAATGCTGTCTTCAAGGTCTGGAAGTCCATCTTCAGCTTCATTCAAGTGGTTTTGCTAGCTTTCTATGGCATTTTTAAATTCCTGGATATGTTTGTATCTATTTCATGCATTCTAGTTCTTTTGTATATTGTACACTCAAGGTTTCCATGAGGTTGCTATGCTCCTCTATTTACTTACCAATGTCTTCTTTGGGTATTCTGAGCAATTGTTTCATTATTGTTGCCGTTTTTTTGTTTTTTTTTTTTTACCTGATAGAGTTGTTTCTTTACTTCAGTTGCTATCATTCCAGAAATTTCAGGTGTATGACTTATAGGCTGTTCTGTGTTGATATCTCCTGGACTTGTTCTGGGTGGAGTAGAGGTCTGAGATTGCATTTTACTCCTTTGTTTTGTCATTTTTAAAAATCTACAGATTCCCTGGAGCTCAGACTCACTGCCCTGATGGTGTGGGAGTGGTGGAGTGAGGATCTGAATTTCTTCATTGCTCAGTGTGGTTGCTGTGCTAGTGTGTGGGGGCAAGATGGGGTTACAGATGGTCCCAAAACTTTCTTGTGTTCAGTTGGCTCTCAGCCCAGTTGGGGAGTGCAGGGGAGGCTTCATGAAATTCCTGAAGCTGTCCAGGATTCAGCTCATCTTCCACAGGGGTGGGGAGGTGCATTTCATGGTCACTGAGGCTTTAGATGTTGCGTGGACCCAGGCCAGTTCCTACTCCAGTAGGGAAGAGGTTAGGGTAGAGTGCCCAAGGCCGCTGACTCTGTCCAGGGTTTAGCTCTGCTCCTGCAGGGGTGCAGGTGTTGATGGGAGTGACCAATGAGAACCCAGAGAGGGTCTGCTACTCTGCCTACCTTACACACTGGTTGGGGAGGTGTGGGGTTAGTTCATCAGGGTTCCTGAAGTTGTCTTGGATTCCTGTCATGTATTAATTTGCTGTTATTGATCCCTTCATTTTTCATACTTATTGAACTGTTACCCTGCCTTGTGTACGATTTACCTTAGATTTTTTGGTGTTGTTGGCTTAGTTGTCTGTAGGGTATGGTTGATAATTTTTTACAGCGCTGTATTTCCATTCATGAACTTCTTAAGGTGCTGCTTTTCATAGAAAGTCCATTTTATATTCAAATTTTAATAATAGATTTGCAGGATATATCAGTCTGGATTGGAAGGATTTGTTTTAAAATTTTATGGCTTCAAATATTTTATTTCATTCTCTTCTGGACCTTGCAACTTGTGATGAAAAGTCTGCTGTGATTTAATGGGTTTACGTTTATAAGTTTTTTCTTTTTGTTTAACAGCTTTTCACATTCTGTCCCTGTGTTAGTCCTCTGTGATCTTGACTATGATATGTCCTGGATGAGTTTTTATGTGTATGTGTTCATGACTATATGATGTCCTATATACTGAATATTGCATAGCTGAAATATTTTTAAATACTTGGAAAATTTTTCCCTGATTTCTCTAAATATATTTTTAAATTTTTATATGTTCTTTCCTTTGATTTTTCTATAATTCCAAGCCTTATGTTGGTCTTCCCTTCATCATATGGTAGCAGATTTGATCAGTTTTCCTTGCTCCCCTGATGTTTTTAATGTACCTCTGTGCTGACGGTCTCATTTAATGGACTTATCTTGTAGATCTGATTGACTCCTTTCACCATGGCCACTTTTGCTTCTAATATATTTAATAGAAATTTTTATCTTCAAGATTTCTGTTTGGCATCTTTCCATGAACTCTAATTCTCTGATAAATTTGAAACTCAAGTATTAAATAGGTTTTGCAGCACTTCTAATTTTTATTTGATTATTCTTTAATCTAATTGAATTGATTTTTATTGATTCCAATATGCTTTTTCTTTGAGTTCACTGATACCTGTGTTTCCTGTTTGGTTTTCTAGTATATTTCAGCCTTTTAGTGTTTGATTTTCTCTCCACTGATGTCCATAGGTATACATTAAGGAGTTGGGAGTGTTTCAGGATTTTGTTGCGTTGCCTTCTCATATTTATTTGCTTTTTCATTAGTTCCAGGTTTGGCATCTACTACAATGAAAAGGTCATTGTTTGGGGATCTCTTTAGTTCAATTCTTCTTTCCAGTAATATGATGTTGTTTGTAACTGGCAACAGGTACTGTCTACCACTCTGCCCTACTCAATTTAATGGGATTAGATCTGCCCACTGTTATGAAGAGAGAATTCCTACAGGATATAATAGTATGAATATATCCAATCATGCATTATTTATAAACATTGAATATTTTTGTCAACTTCACATTTTTACCTTTGCTTCTTACGGACTCTATACACTGCTACTCACAGTTTGCCTGGTATTTGGAGTGACAGGGGAATGAAAAAAGAAAGGGAAACAGAACACAGTGAGTCAGGCTGGGGATATAGCTCAGTGGAATAAGCGCTTGCCTAGCAAGCGCAGGGTCCTGAGTTCGATCCCCAGTACCGCAAAAAAAAAAAAAAAAAAAAAGTTAGAACACAGTGAGTCAGTAGGAAGAGCAGGAGAGAACAAAAATATCAGTAGAAAAACTATGCGGTAGGTCAGTCTCTGTTGGAATTATTTTTGTAGCTTGAGTCAAGGGGTGGATGAAACAGATTTCAGAGAATATTTGTGGAAGTTTGAAGAAAGATGATGCAGGAAGGAAGTTTAATTGGAGACAGAGACTCCATGAGATTGTTGGAATCTCTAATAGATTGTCCTTAGCTTTGTTTGGAACTTCAATGCACAATTTTGGTGAGGATTAACCTAACACGCCTCAAAAAACTACTTGAAGTCAAAGCACTGATTAATTTCTATTCTTTTTTCTAATACACTAGCACTTCTTATTACATGCCACATGACTGGTGGAAAGAAGAGAGGGAAAATAAGAGATAAGAACAAGTAGGGAAGGGAAAAATTAAAAGAAGAAAAATAAAATAAAATTTGGTTTGCAAGCATAATTCATTCTCGAAACATGCTTGTAATCCAAAGCACTTGTATATCAAAGCAAATTTCCCAATCAGAACTAATAGAAACTCAGATGATTCATCTCACAATCCAAAAATGTTCATATTAAAATGATTATGATAATGTAACATAATAAAAATAATAAAAATATAGTGAAAAATAAATTAACATGCACTTAACTTTGAAAACCTTCGTGGCTGGTGTGAGGGAACCTAGAGTGCGGACAGTTGTTATGTAGGATAACTGGTACTATCACTAAAGAATCACTGCCGTCTATTGGCTCAATGGAATCTTTTTCTTTTCATGTGACTTTAACAGGGAACCTATCCAATGACACTTGTTTCTTACTCCTTTTGAGGATTTTGTAGAAATGTGAGGTTATATTGTTGTTAAACAAATTCATCACTGCTACAGCCTTATTCACATACTCCATTTCTACAAAACCTTGCTCTTTCCCATATATTACACATGTTCCTAATCTCATTTGATACGAGGGATTTTTCCATCTTTTTCATCTCAACTTCTGTAGATGAGATCTTCCTCCATAACCTCTTACTGCTGGGAAATGGTCACCCACAATCTCAGGAGAGAGAGAGACATAGAGAGAGAGGGAGAGAGAGAGAGGGAGGGGGAGAGAGACAGAGACAGAGACAGAGACAAAGAATTAGAGATACAGAGACAGAGGAACAAAGACAGAGACAAAAGGACAGAGAGACAGAGACAGGGAGAACCATTGGCTCATTTGTGATCCAGTGATTTTCAGCATCACATACTACTCATTTCAAGACATTGCTGACTTGTCAAGCTATAATTTATTAGAAATATTTGCTTGTAATGGGAAACACATACAGAATGAGTTACTTGCAATCTAAGGTTTTACTGTAGATAAAAAAGAATAAAAACTAATAACAAATGAAATAAATAAAATGAATAAAGAAACAACAACAACAAAACCAAAAATCAAAAACAAATACAGGCAAAAGGCCCTCAAGCAGCCACAGCACAGAGTAGAAGCATTTTCTCAGGCCCCTTCATGCTGCAGTGGGAGATTTGCTGCCTGCCTCTAAGCTGGTTCTCCCTGTGCCGCTGCAGTTTGCTTAATCTCCTGTTAGCTGTGGGAAGACCTACTGATACAGATGACTCTGAGCATAGCTCCTCGATATAAGCCATACTTTGGGCGTGGCTAGCTGCAGGCTTCACTCTCCTTCCAGAAATCTGACCACCTCAGTAGATATGGGAAGGCAAGGGTGTGGCCTACTTTGCTCAGTACTGGTTCTCCATCAGTTTCTACCAGGAACCTCCTAGTCTCTCTGCCTTCTCTACAGAACAAATTATCTGGTCATCCCTTGCTTTTCTTCCACAGACCTTTTGCCTAGTGCAGAACTGGAAACTCTCTGACCCAGGCACTATTTTGCCCTCCACCTGTGGTCCTTTTCCAGGCACTATCTTAAGAGCTTTACTCTAATTCACAAAACTTGACACAACCCAAGTGCTAGGCAGAGAAAGTTTTTCCTCATCACACATCTATGGGCAGTGTGTAGGGTATTACACCCTCTCAGGTATCCCTGAATTTGAGGAGAAAAATAAGAGAGTGCCTGTTGTGGTACACTCTGCTGTATCTTCCTTTCTCCCCAGTGTCTCCTGAGACGTAGTTTGCAGCTCCCTACCAGTGAACTCTATGTCACCTGTGGCTCACAGTGTTCAGCCACTCTTGGTTAGGGCTGGGATCCTCCTGACATTGAAGGGTATGAAGGGGACAAATGCCACAGGATGCATCTCTCCTTAGTGTTTGGTAGGATAATTCAGGAGGTATTCTTTGTTTTAGGACTGCTGGATCTCCCTTTATTTCCCATGTTTCAGCACTTGCAATATACAGATCCTTGAGACCAAAACTGCATTTACCTTTCATTCTGGGTTTCTCCTTCCACATGAGAGGAAGAGTATATAGGGAGCTTAGCCCAAGTGTCTGACCTTGAGAGAAGGCTCTGGTTCCTTCCCTCGGTGTTTTAGAACTACACCAAGGTGACGCATTCACTGGGTAAAGATTGTTTGGTGCTGTAGACCAATGGGGGCCACAATTGTCTTTCTCAACCACCATGGTATTTGATTTGAACTAGTGGATTTCTCCTTCAGATTGATTCTCTATATTGAGATTTGTTTGCCTCCCTTGTTTCAGAATATCTGCAATATCTTGTGGCTTTCTATGGAGCTTTTCTTATGAAACTTTTTTTCTAGTCAGGCATAAAGGATCTGACTCAGGCAGTAATCTGAGTCAATAGTCGATATCCTTCCAAAAGAGAAAGCACCAGGCCATCTAATTCAACATTAAATTCTACAAAATATACATTCTAACTTTTTCCAAAATTAGAATCAAACACATCACTTCCTAACTCATTTATTCTAATACCAAAACCAGAATAAAGTCATTTTTAAGAGAGGGAATCCACACACCAATATCACTGGTGAATATAGATGCAAGATCTCTTAACACAGTACTAAGAAATGAAGTCCAATTATCTATCAAAATAATTGTATACTGTGAACAAATGGGATTTATTGCAGGGATGTAAGTCTGGTTTATCACTGAAAATTCATATGATGCTATCTATCACATTGATAGGCAGAAAAAGAAAATGTATGATTGATTCAGTAAATACAGAAAAACAATATAAAATGAACACTGATTCATATCAAAAAATTCTTAGCAAATCTGGAAGAGAATATCAACTTGATAAAATTATTTAAAACATTATACCTACCATCGTATATAATGATAATAAAATAGGTATATGCTCAATCGTATAAAGAAAAAGGGAGAGTTCTCCTCCAATGGATTTCACCAGAAATACTTCCCAGGGCCATAATATAAGAAAAAGGAATTAGAAAGATATGGATAGTGAAGGAAGAAAAGTAACTTGTTGTTCATAAAGGGCATGACTGTTTATGTAGGAATTCTTTAGAATAACTAAAACAACAAAAGCCTAGAAGGAATAAACATTTACAGCAATGTTGTATAGCACATGGTTAGTATACAAAAGTATATGCAGAAATAAAGATAATATAAAACACATGTTTATGACAATTAATTAGTTTAAGTGTGCAAAATGTGCAAAAATAAATATAACACATCATGGAAAATATACACACAAATAAAATTATAAATATATAATTAACAGAATCAAAACAGTATAAATTAAGACATTCTATGTTCATGGATAGAAAGACTCAATATTGACAAAACATCAGTCCTTCTCAACTGATTTATGAGTTCATCTTAATTCTAGCAGACATCTCATGTTCATCCCATGAAATATTTCATCCCATCCTGAAATATTTGGGAAGAGGTCTGTATCAGATTTTGGACATTTTAAGCTTCTGGAAAATTTATATATACAAAATGAGATTGCTTAAGGATAATAAATGTAGTCTAAATACAAATTCATTTATTTTTCTCCTCTCTCTTTTTTGAGACAGGCACTTTCTACATAATTTAGACTGTGCTTGAACTCACTATGTGGTGCAGGATGGCTTTAAACATGCTGCAATCCTTCAGGTTCAGCCTCCCTAGTGTTGGAGTTACAGACAAGTACCATCACACTTTATCACACACTTATTTTTTTATATATGTAATATGCATGGCCTGGAGGGAATTTTATACAAAAATTTTATAAGGCTCTTTCTACCTGATGTACTATTAAACACTTAGACACTTAGATTTTGGAGCACTTGGCACTTTCAGACTACAGATGCTCAACATGGGCTGAGAAATTGATTCTGTAGTGTATGTACAAAGCAGAAGCTTGCCACATTATGAGACTAAAGGTAATCTCTAAAGGGTTTCTGGTCCAAGGTTGGGAAAAACAATGGGAAAGTAGGAAATAAGAAAGGGAAACAATACTAGATATCAGAGAGAATGGAAAGCTTAAAAATGAGGTTGATGAATTTCCATGAAGTAACTGATTTAAATGGAGATTCCAAAACATAAATGAAAACAATTACACTTCATAATCTGATGAAAGAATCATAGTGAACGGATCCAGTGTTTGGAGTACTGGGACCACAGGAGCTTCTCAAAATATCTCTTTTAAGACTTTCCTCTGAAGAGTTTTCTTAGAGCTCCCATTAGATCCTTATTCCTCAGACTGTAAATGAAGGGGTTCAGCATAGGTGTGACCACACTGTACATCACTGAGGCTGTTCCACTGGAGTGTGAATTGTGTGCAGCAGATGAACTAAAGTACACTCCTAGGCATGTACAATAAAATAAGCAGACAACAGACAAGTGAGATGCACAGGTGGAAAATGCTTTGTACTTTCCCTGAGCTGATGAGATTGCATTTATGGAGGAAATTATCTTGGAGTAAGAGTAAAGGATACCGGCAAGAGGTCCACAGAACAGCAGCCCTGCTGCAAAATACATTACCATGTCATTTAAAAAAGTGTCAGAACAGGCAAGTAGAACAATTTGGTTAATTTCACAGAAAAAGTGTGGGATGTTCAGTTCTGTGCAGAAGGACAGCCGTAGTACCATTAAGCTTTGTAGCAAGGAGTTCAGGGCACTTGTGATCCAGGACAGCAAAACTAGCAATATGCAGAGCTTGTGATTCATGATGACTGTATAATGCAGGGGGTGACATATGGCTACAAAGCGGTCATAGGCCATCACAGTCAGGAGAAAGTTGTCCAAAACTCCAAAGAGTATGAAAAAGTATATCTGAATGATGCAGCCTTTATAGGTTATGACCTTGTTGTGGGTATGAATGTTCACGAGCATCTTTGGGATTGTGGTAGAGGTGAAACAAATGTCAACAAAAGACAAGTTGGAGAGGAAGAAATACATTGGTGTGTGCAGATGGGAATCTGAGATTGTGGCTAGGATGATGAGCAGGTTCCCAAACACAGTGACCAGGTACATGAACAGGAAAACTCCAAAAAGGAAAGGTTGCAAGCTGGGGGCCTCTGAAATTCCCAGAAGGAGAAATTCTGAAGTTTTTGTGTCATTCTCTGGTTCCATATCACTTTTAAAAAGAGAAAGATAACACTATACATTGCTAACCTTACAGAAATGGTATGATTTATATTCTATAGTCAACTTCCTGTGCTGACTCGGAATTTGTATTCTACTCTAAGCAATTCTCCAAGAGGGATCATATTCAAGAATTGCAATCTTTTCATGCAACTGAAGAATGTAATTTATTGATGATCATGTTCTCGGCACTGTATAAGCAATGACTAATCAGTGCTAAAAGAAAACCAAACAATCTAAATATTTCTAAGCTCTATTAAGCAAGATATAATACAAACAAATGGAAGCAAGTAGGAGTAGGTAAAGAAATAATCACATAATGTACCAGAAAATAAATTATTGTGAAAGAAAAAAGATAAAGGTGGAGGAGAAAGCTGCCGCTAACAAATTATCTTTTATTGAAAAAAATGTGATTGGAACCCAGAAATGCCAGTTTGCAACTCTCCTATCTACATGTAAAATTGAGTTTCCACTTTGGTGTGGACATTTTTCTTTCATCCTGTGTTTTAGAAAATATTTGTAAACATGCCCAATAAACAAAGTGAAATATTAAATGGTTCCAAAAGGGAAAATGGCCTAGTAAGCTCCTCTGGCTCCTGAGAGACTGTATGAAGAAAAAAAGTCTTCTGTTTCTGACTGTATTGTAACTCTAATTACTCCCACTTTAGGACTACCAAAAATGCTGCAGAAAATAAAATACTTCATAGACAAAATTGTTGATATATTTTTATGGCAAGATACTTACAAACTGAACATCTGTAAAAGAAAAAAATGCAAAAGAGTAATGAAGCAAAATTCAAAAACTATACAAAGAACAGCAAGATAGGGCTTTTTTAAATAATAGATTTTTCTGTGCCAATAAATGACGATTCAACAATTTTTGACAGTTTAATTGACATGATAATTATTTGTACATATTGGGATTTTATGTGACCTTTCAGCTCATATATACTTCATGCAATGATCAAATCAGCGTATCCAGGGGATCCATTACTTTAAACCTTTACATTTATTTTATTGAGAATATTGAAATCCTCTTAGCTCTTTTGATATATATGCTGTATGGTGATTAACCATAGTTGCTCCACTCTATGGGAGAATAATAAAACTTATTCCTCATTTCTAATGTAACTTTGCACCCACTGATCCACCTCCTTCCATCCTTCCTTGCCCACCCCCCTCTGTCATCTCTGGTAATCACTGTTGTACCCTGTACGTCCATGAAATCAACCACTTTAGATTTCAGAGTAAAAATCAATTAGTATGTGTTATTGTGTGAAATAAACCAGGCATGGAAAGTAAAATAACAACTTATCTTTCTATGGTTCAAGTGCAGATAAGGGCAATTATTTGCCCCTATTTTCTTTTCTTTTCTTTTTTTTTTTTTCACTTATGTTACTGGGAACTCACACCAATGCCTTCACTTTGAGTTACATGCCCTGCCCATGATCCCCTCTTCTTTTGAAATACATTCTCATTAAGTGTGCAATTTTCCCAATTTGCGCTCAAACTTCAGATCCTTCTGCCTCGTCCTCCCAGAATACTAGGGTAATAGACCTGTGCTACCAGGCCCAGATTCTACTTTTTATGTGGTAGCTTTCCTGTTTTCCCCGCATTTTCAGTTCTGAAATTTTTAGACAACTTCAATAGACACAGTGTTATTCTGACTGTGGTCTTCATCTAACATGCAAAGTCTTCCCCAGATTATATTCTGTAAAATCCTGCAGAGACCATTAAAATTCTAACTTTTACGTTGAAGAAAATCCTTTGTATGGCTGATTCTAAAGGGAATTACACTATACATATTTATTACATTGTGCTCTGTCTTGACATTGTGATACAAGATCCAAGCAAGCAGAAACTTCATCTGCTTTGTTCAAACTTTCTTTTTACAAAGAACCATGTAAAAATGTCTAAATGATTTAGAATACAATTTAATAAAGGACACATTGTGAAATGGGAAGAAATGGAGGCGAATACAATCAAGTTAAATTGAGTGGTTTCAAAACAAGTCTACTAAATAATATGGAATGAAACATCAACCAATAAACAAAAGAAGATACATAATAGCAGAAATTTAATGCCTTTATGATGGGATTGATAATTAAACTGGTATAATTTAGACAATAAAATATTGCTTAAATTGACAAGTAGCAGATGACTACTCACTATTGTTGAATGAATTAGGACTTATATCTCAGTGCATACAAACATTCAACATATGACAAGGTTGGAATATATATATACATTCCAAATATATATATATATATATATATATATATATATAAAGAGAGAGTATAAAACAATAAAAACGATACAGAATTTCAAAACAAGATGACAGGAAGTTAACAATGGTTGTTATATTGCATATTGTTATCTTCAAAATAGTAGTATTTTAATTTAGTTTGAAAAGCTAGAATAGTTAAATGAAAGCTAGCATGAGTGGCTGTGTATATAGAGGAAAATGAAATTGGTCCTCCAGCTCACAATATATTACAAAGTATCATAGAAATTAAAGACCTTAGTGTAAAAGTAAACAACATGTTTCAGATGTTTCAGAAGAAAATTTTGAATATGTCATAGAAAGTTCATGTTTGGGCAAAATCATCTTAAATAAGCAGAGAAATGCAAATGTAAGAAGATGGACAGGTGTACTAAATGAAAATTAAAACATCATGGCCAAAATAACATGCCAATAAGTAATAGCAGAAGAGCATATGGGAAATTTCCATTGAAATGCTGGTAACTCTAGAAAATGGGCATATGATATCACTGTAGCTAACAAAATATTTTTATGTCCTACCACAGGTAATGCACTATTTCCCTTTTCTACCTAATTACTTGAAAATTCTTTGGACATATGTTCTACTTACGTTGGAATCACCTTATGCCTTTCAATAACCTTCTACTTGTGCTTCCGTTACCATTGTTTAGCTGTCAATGACATCCGCTGAGCTCAACATCCCCTTCCTTATTAGGATGGTGAAAACATATATCTATAATTTAATCAAAGAAGCAAAATATCCCCAGAAATCTCTCAGCTCTGGGCTAGGCTGTGTTGACTCTTGGCTTATTCTAAATACACCCACTTTGCTTTCATTATCTCTCTGCAGCACCTGCTGAACACTAAGAGTCACCTGGATGGATTTTCCAATTCAAAGCGACCACTATGGAAGTCCAGATCCCTTCCTGAATGGTTAATGATGGAGACTGGAACTTTCTTGGCAGAAAACACAGCAGGAAATTATTTAAATATGAGTCACCAAACCAGATTCAGGTCTCTAAACTAAACAACCATGTCTCTTTCAGAGCAAGGTTTCACCATCTGAACAGTGCCAAGTAGATATTTAAACTTTTGTCTTTCTTCTCACTAGATCCATTTTCCTCTTGTTTTTCCAATGCTAAGTAAGTATTCCCCCATGGGATGTTGCTCTACACTGAAATTTTTTCTTGCCAATTGTTCCCAAGACACCAGGATAAATGTCAGGTGAATAAGTCTTTATTATATTTCCCCACGAGCTCTTCTGTCTTCCAGAGATCTAACCCCCTGACACTTAATTCCATCCCAGAGCTAAAGTTTTCCTGAAGTTTGACTTCGAGAAACCTGTTTTAACTAGGTCCCTTGGCTCTCCAAAGCCTATAGTTGTGTCGAGAACACAATTTCTCAGTCAGTATTTCCAGAAAGTTGGCTATTCTAATCCTCAACAAGGGCATGAATTGGAATGTCTTAATATAAACCATGAGTAGTATAGTCCTTGGCTTCATGATGCTTTTGACAATGAATTTAAAACATCATCTATAACCCAAGATTAAAGAGCTGCCACTTAATCATATTCTTATAAATCTTTTGTAATTCAAAAACATGTTTGGACATTTTTATAAATAATTCCCTGAAATTGGCAATTTAGAAGAGTGATTTTCCGTTTTTGTAACATTCCATTCTTTGTGGCCTATAGAGTTATGAATATCTTTCTACATTTGTAGGACAGAGCTTAGAATCGTTAAGTGATCTGCACAGTTGGGACAATTGAGGGTTAGAATCTCTCTATGTGAATTTTATAGAAAAAAACATTCATTCCATAACTGAATGGAAATCCAGGAGGACACAGAGGCTGTGCCTGGAACATAGCAGGTCTTGCAAATAGATTTTTGGTGAATGAATAAATGAATAGCTATATGATTTTGATAGGACAAGTGGTGTGAGATGTCTCTGGGAAATGGTAGTTAAATAGCTCAGGCTGGTGGAGCATGAGAATATGCAGTGACAGAGAAAAGAATTGGGTGTTAGATTTACAAATGTGGAAAGAAAGCTGGAGGCAGGAAATGTGGGATATTTAGAGCACAAGAGATAAGAAAAGTCTAAGCAATGTCTAGGTGAAGGATCCTGAAGATTGTGATAGCTCTGCTGTCTTTGAGGTAGTAATCTGCACTGTAGAGAGAGGCCCACCTGTTGAGAAATGGTGGGCAGTTTCCAGTGCTGAGAGTGAGCCTTGTCCAGCAGGATAAATTGATCTTAGTTCTAAAATCACTAGCAGGTGAATTCTACTGAAACCCTACATAAGCCTGTAGGAAACTCCTGAGCTCCAGTGAGAACATGGCTTGATTGATGATTTGACTTACCCCAGATGAGATCTTGATCAAAGAAGGCAAACTTCCATGCCTGGAATTCTGATCTATGGAGTAGAACAACAAATAGTTGTTGTAACTCACTTAGTTTGTGGTAATTTTTGCACTGATAAACTTATATGCATACAATCTCTTTTTCATTGGGTCTACTTGTGTAGTTGACATCAATTTGAACATATTTATGAAAAAATGATGCTTTAAGATATATATAGATATATAGATATATAATGTGCAATGACTCATCCATACATATCCTTCTAGCATATCTTCCATTTTTGCCATTAATTTATTATTTGTCTTAGGAACATTCAAAATATTCTATCACATTATAAGTAGGCTTCAGAGTATGTGGGTCTGATCTGTCTGTGTTTTGTTCATTGTGTGTTATCATTATGGGATCCTGGCTAAAGAAAACAGCTCCTATTTCTCAGCAAACTAGGTTTAGAGGTTCCATTCAAACCAGCTATTCCTCTTCTGGGTATTTTCCCAGAAGATCTGAAAACATCATATCACTCTGATATATGTGCACCCATGTTTTTAGCACCACAATTTGTAATAGCTAAAATGTGGAAGCAACCCAAGTGTCCATCCACAGAAGACTGGATTTAAAAACTGTGGCATTTTTATATAATGGAATATTATTCAGCTATAAAGAAAGATAGTTTTGGGGACTTTGTAGGCAAGTGGTCAAAACTGGAGTCCATACTCATAAGTGAAATAAATCAGCGGTACATGTGCAGGCAACGTATTGTATCACTGGTGTAAGAATCCGAGCGTGGGAATATAAACTAAGAGACATGAAGGAAATCTGTTCTAAAACAAAGAACAGATGGGACGAGGGAAAGGAGAAAAGAAAGAGACAAAAATGTATGTATGTATATATGAATATACATATATTCAGGAAGGCTAACATGGTTCTACTATTGTATTATATCACTTAATGCTAAGGAATAATCGATGACGGGTTATTTGATCAATCTTGCATGTCTGTATGTG
This sequence comes from Dinomys branickii, assembly GCA_004027595.1. Taxonomy (NCBI): domain Eukaryota; kingdom Metazoa; phylum Chordata; class Mammalia; order Rodentia; family Dinomyidae; genus Dinomys; species Dinomys branickii. The sequence continues at coordinate 30,970 of PVLD010015141.1, read as the reverse complement.
TTATCCTGAACACACACTTCGAAGATATCAATATGCAAAGCAGCAACTATTGGTGGGGTTTTTTTGTTGTTGTTGTTGTTCTTGTTTGCCTGTTTTGTTTTCTGTCTTTGGATTTTTGGTTTTTGTGTTTTTCTGTTGTTGAGAGGATATGGGTTCATATATTTACACTTCGAAGATATCAATGGATAAAGCAATAACCACTGTTGAGATCATGTCACCTTGTCTCTAGATCAGTTGTGATTGTACTATTTTTTATGCTAATTGGTGTCTGTTTGTTAATATGTTTTTGTACTTTTATTTTTTAAAAAATTAAAAAAAAAAAAAGAAAACAACTCCTGTGTGAAAGGTGCCCATCTTCCCAATAGAAAGGAAGGCCAGAGAAGGCCTAGTTCCAGTATACCAAAATATCCTTTATGTCTTCTTCCTATCCAGTAAGCATGTCATGTCTTCCTATATGTTATCACCTACAGCATGTCACTTGTATTAGCCAGTCTTTTTTGAAGCACCATCCAAGATTATGACCATTAATTGTGCTGTGTCAACTTGAGCAATTAACCCAGGAGATGAGTAGAGTGCACTTCACATGTGTCTGGATGAATTATGGAAGCATGAACGTGGACATTATACATGGGCCTTGGTCCCTTCATCTTTGGGGCAAATCCTCTGCTGTACTTCCCAGCTACCATGAACTGAGCAGCTTTACTCTGCCGTGCTTTATTTACCTTGAAGTCATCAAATTATGAACTGAAACCATGGACCAAATTCAACCACTCCTTTAAAGTCATGATCATCAGAGATTACAACCAAGTAATGAGAAAGCTGACAATTACACAGACACTCTCAGAAATAATATTTTAAAGTATGCCCATTTCTTTGGTCATATTTCAATCCATTCAAGCTATCGTTACAAATTACTCAACCACTGCTACAAATACAAAGCCACATTGGAGGGATATCCAGTCTTATCATGAGAGGTGTCATGGGCACCAACACAGCAGGTGGAGTTGTACAATTTTCTCATTGGAAATATAAATGTGATAAACAGTGATGAAATATACAGTAAATTATTCCTTATGAAGAAACAGAAAAGTAAGCATTTCATATTTCAATCAGTAGTCTGTGAGTATATGCTATGGATTTGCAACAAGGAGGATGAGAATAATAGGATAAGTAATTTGAGTAATGAAGAAATACGGAGTTTGTAGACCTGTTCAAAAGTAGAACATAATAAAATGCCTGAAAAGTATAAAAATTCTATCTCTTTTCCCCCTCTCCCTTCACCCTAACCTTTCACCTTCCATCCTTCTTTCTTGTATCAGGGTTTACTAGGAGGAAGGTAGACTTACAGTGGCCACTTACAGAGTCAGGTGTGAAAGAATGCGAAATGGCTATTTGTGCACTAGAAAGTAGAAGATCAAGTCAAAAGTTCAAGGCCTGGTGCTGAATGCAGAGTCCTGGGAAAGTCAGTACGCTGGTGGATGTGCACCGGAAGGCTGGAGAGTCTGTGGTGGACCCCTAGCGATAGACTTCTAAAGGCAGCAGCAAAGTCTGGAGCTCTTCTGAGAAAACAGAAGAAAGATCTTTTTTCCCTCTTTTTTTCCCATCCAGTCCACAAGACTATTGGTTGGTGGCACCCACATCCAAGTGGTTCTTCTGCCTTGAGTAAGTCAAGCATCCAGACACCCAGAACTGTGTTATACCAATCTGCTGGGCATTTCTTATTCAAGTTCATACTGCAACTAACATTTATATTTTAGATTTTCTTTATAAGAGAAATTGTGCAATATTTAACTTTCGGTTCCTGATTGATTTCAGTTAGCATTATAATCTTAACATCCATCCATTTTCTGGCAAAGGATATAATTTCATTCATATTTATAGCTGAATCACATTCTATTGTGTATTCATGTCACATTTTGTTTATCCATCCTTTGGTAGTTGGGCTGTACAGACTGTTTCAAGAGCTTAGCTATTGTGAATTGTGCTATTGTCAATATGGATACACAAGTATCATTATATTATGATGTATGTTTTTGGAATGTACTCGGGAGGTATAGTTACGTGAAATGTAATTTTTGTGCAGTATATATAGCTAGGTCAAATGATTTCAGTGTGTTGAGGAATCTCTATACAGATTTTAATAATGGTTTTAATTGATTCCTTCATGATAGTCATTCTTTCTGGTGTAAGACAGAACCTCAGTGTTGTTTAATTTGCGCCTCTCTAATGGGCAGTGGTGTTCAAATTTTTCATATATTTATTATTTACTGTACATCTTAAGGGAAATGTGTATTCATTTCAGTTGACCATATTTTATGTGTCTTTTATTTGGAGGGCCTTTTTGTTTTAGTTCTTTATGTATTCTGTATATGTATCCTAAGAGGAATAGCTGGCAAAATATTTTTCTGATCAGTCTTCAAGAGAAACAGGAACTTTCTGCATTGTTCATGGATATGTAAACACCCCAGTGACCCTGCTGCTCAGCCAATGGCAGCCCACAATCTGGTTTAGCCCTCTGATCCAGTTTCTACCTATGGGCTAAACCAGCAACCCCAGCTTCCCGCCACCTACTGGCCACCTCCCAGCCCTCACCCTGTTTATTCATTTATTCCCCCTCCCCGCCCCCACTGAGATTGCACATGCTACCCCACACGTATCAGACAAGTCTCGGTCTCCTGGGCTCCATCTTTACTCCCTACATGACCAAGGCTGCACTGACAATTCCTGGGGTGGATTTTCGAGTGAGTGTGGGCACAATCGAGACCTTCCAGGTGCCGCTATAGGCATGGAAGAATCCATCACTCCTGCAGGAATGAGAAAGTGTAAGTCAAGGGGTCCAGACAGTGGATCAACTAAACCAGCTCATTTGCCTAAGAGCCTAAGTTTATAAGGCCACCTTATTTGGAATCAGGAGGTACAGAAATCAAGTCAACTCCAACCTACAGCCTCATTTCCTTGGATCTCCCCCAAACTCCTGCATGTCCTACACTCTCACCGCTGTCCCAGAAGTTGACTCCAATTATCTCAGGGTGCTGGCTCCCTGTGGTCAGGACAGCCGCCAACAATCTGAATCTGGTTCACTCTCTCTCAGCCACAGGACGTCATAGTGCATAGAGCTCTGCCCACCCTGTTACTCAGCCAATCACAACTCACCACCTTGTCCTGCTGACCCAGTTCCTAGCAAGAGGCCTAAGGTAGTATAGCAGCCAACACTTTCAGGCAGCCACCTGCCATAGCCTTCTGTACATCATTCCATTTATTTATTTATTTATTCATTCATTCATTCATTTTATTTTATTTTAAACAGTACTGGACAGAATATTTGGCGTTTTATATTTGTTTCACTAGGACTCAGGGTAGACATAATCTGAGATACATGAAAAGTGACATAATTGTGTTTCTATTAAGGAATAAAGAGATCAAGAATTCAAATATGTGAAAAATAAGCTCAAGAGTGACATAGAGATTTCACATGTTGTATTCTAATAGTATTCACAATGTATTTATTTGACAAAGGTACAGATAAAAACATGATTATATTTATTGTTTTGCACACACTGATGTGATTAATTATGTATCACCCTCTAAAGTTAGTTATAGAACTCTTTAGCAAATCTTGTGACTGATTTTTTTTTGTGTTGGAGGAATTATTTGTTAGGATTTGAAATGTCTGAAGAAGTCTGGTTTTACCCAAAAGACAGATCCATTCCTCCACCGCTCTCGTAGGCCTTTCATTCCTTTATGGTTAATAAGGGACCTTAACATTGCATTATGTTTTCTCATTCTGAGAATGAACTTTTATGCTATGGAAGATGCTATTGTCTGTTTGGAGTGAATAAGAGAATTAGAATCAGAAAAGTTAAGTGATTTTCCTCTGTGATTTTTTTAAGAGTAGGAAGAATTTATTGAGAGCATGCTTCTGTCTGAGGGATCAGAGGGGGACTAGAAAGTGGGTTTCTTATCAACCCTGTTCCTCAAGGGTGTTATATTGAGCCAAACTATGAGGTGAGGTAAGATTAAGGTGAGACAGAATTATAATAAATGAATAAGATTGCAAATATAGTCTCAGGTAATATTGGTCCAATGGCAAATCATAGGATGGGTGTGAAGTGGGACAAAAGTATGGTCAACCAACTTACAGGAACCTGTGGGATGCAATGAAAGCAGTCCTCAGAGGGAAATTTATAGCAGTGAATCCCTACCTCAGGAAAACATAATGAGCACAAATTAACAATCTTATGCTGCACCTCAAGCTTCTACAAAAATAAGGACAAATGAAACCAAAAGCCCAGAGAAGGCATGAAATTATAAAGCTCAGGGCAGAAATTAATGCAATGGAGACTAAAAACAATATAAAGAATTAATGAATCAAAGAGTTGGTTCTTTGAAAAAATAAATAAAATCAATAAACCCCTAACCAACCTTATTAAACAAAGGAAAGAAATAACTGAAATACATGCAATAAAGAATGAAAGAGATGAAATCACTACAGATCTCATAGAAATTCAGATCATTAGTACCTACATCGAAAATCTTTACTCTCCAGGATAGAAAACAGAGAGGAAATGGACAGATTTCTAGATACATACGAACTACCAAAACTGAATGAAGAAGATATAAAAATTTGGATAATCCTATTCCATTTTGGTTCTAGGGGTAGGTAGGCCATGCTCATGTGCAGAAAACTATGAAAAGGCTCTTTTTCAACAGTAATGGTCAAACATCCTCCAGTGCTTAAGAATGCATTCCAAAGGTGTAAGAGACTTCAGAATTGAGCCCCCCACACCATCATCCAATTATCTTGGTGGAAGACACCCAAGTGATATAAGGGAATGAAACTCCCAATCTGCTACATGTTTGAAACACTGAGTTCATGGCCTCTAAAATCAAGGAATGAACTGTAGGAACAGGGGAGAGTAAGCAGGAAGAATTTATGGAAAGAAAGAATCTGTCTGAGAGGGACAGAAGGGGGCCGGAAAGTGGATTGTTCCCAATGTGATGTTTTTAGTCGTAAATTGTGTAGTTAAAATTAGAAAACAGTAATTTTTCTGTCCTCACCTAGACCTTTCTTTTTACCTGATTCTTGTTCATGAATACTTAGAGACTTTCTTTTCTCCTTCTCTTTTCTTTCTCTTGTCTTTCCTTGCCCTTCCCTCCCTCCCTTTCTTTCTTCCTCTCTCCCTCTTCCCTCCTCCCCCCCATTCTCTTCTGTCCTCTCTCCTTTCTGCTCTCTCTGCCTTTCTTTCTCTAGAAATGACTTAGAAAGCCGCTCATATCACGATTAATGCAGTATCAGATTAACACCCAGGATAGAGATCTCCCTTTTCAAAACACACCCCAGAGTGAAAGGCCTCTTTACAACAGGCCTTACCTTCACAGAGGAATTCCACTGATGAGTACACCACCCCATTTTTTGTATGAGTGACTGGGTTGAGCCAAGACAACCTCTGTGTGGCATTTTGGAGGAAGAATCAAAACTTTTCTGGGACAAAGAATGTAAAAGTGAAAGTTACAGAGGCACAGATTCCTGGTTCCAGTTCATTTGCCAGATCGTGGGCCATGTACTCAGAGGTTCCCAAGTCCACTTTGGCTAGGATTCAGGAGGTGCAAGACCCCTGTATCAGAATATCCCAGCAGTGGAGCCTGAGGCAGCTTCTCCCTGCCATCTGGTTTATACTGATTTCCCCAAAGCACCTGCCTGACCACTGTTTCTACTTCTGTTCCTGCCCTTTCTTTCAATTAGTTCGCAGGACTGGCTCCTTACAAGTGCCACATGATTACTGCCAAAATTGTACCCTGATCACTTCAAGCTACACAAAATCATAGGGCAACCATTATGGAAATCAGTGAGGAGATTCTTCTCAAAACTAAAACTAGAAATTCCATTTGATACACCTTTTTCTCTTTTAGGTATCTTCTCAAAAGTTTTAAAACATCACATTACATGCACTTGGTACCGCATACCCAAGTGCTCAGCAGCAAAATTCTAATAGCTACATTTTGAAAGTGGTCTATATGTCCACCAACAGATGACTAAGGAAAATACGTTATTATCATACCACAGCAATATGTGTGCACCTATGTTTATAGCAATGCAATTTGTCATAGCTAAATCTTGCAAAAAACTCAAAGGCCAATCAACTGAGTAATGGATAAGAAACATGTGGTATTTTTATACAATGAAGTATTACTCAGCTATAAAAATAGAAATGAGGCTTTTATAGGTAAATGGATGCAACTGGAGATCATAGTCATAACTGAAATAAATCAGACCCACATGTGTAAACATCATATTGTCTCCCTGGTGTAAGAACCTGAGAAAGTAAATAAAACCCAAAAGGCACAATACATATTATGAAAAGGAAAAAAAACTACTCAAAGGGAAGGAACAAGTGGGATGACAAAAAGAAAAAAAGAGAGAAGGATACACACACACACACACACACACACACACACACACACACAGGATAGCTGGGATAATTGTACTGCTGATTTCTACTGGTCTATTGAAAGGAACAATTAATGCTTAATTTTTTGACCAATTTTGCATGCTTATATCTGGTAATCTGAACAACTAATTTGAATATAACAACATAAAATATAACAACCATTATTGAATTCCTACCATCTTGTTTAGTGAAACTTTGTATAATTTCTAGTGTGTTAAAATTATTTTATTCTTTTGATAACAAAAAACTAATAGCAATAAAGATAATAAGATGCACTTTTCAACAAAAAAGAAAGAAAACGTATTATTTGCACACAATGGAGTACTACTGTGCCACAACAAATGATAAACATTGCTTATTTGAGACTGAGCACAGTTGCACCACGACAGGGTTCAACTCTCTGGAGCCAGTGAAGTGAAAGGTCTAGGGTGCTGCAGCAGCCAGTGTGGAGGACAATGTGTAGGCCCTACAGCTTGAGGGGGACTGTGAGCATAAGCACCATGAGAAAGCTGATGGAGATGTGGCACCTCTCAATCACCACATTCAGCTCATACAGGACCAGTTGGACAGGACTCAGGAGCAACTGGCCACAGCCCTACAGAAACTTGAGGAGAGCGAAAAGGCTGCAGATGAGAGTGAGAGGGGGATGAAGGTGATAGAAAAGCCAGCCTTGAATGATGAAGAGAAAATGGAGACCCAGGAGATACAGATCAAAGAGGCCGAGCACAATGCCAAGGAGGCTGGCCACAGATATGAGGAGGAAGCTCATAAGCTGTTCATACTGGGGGCTGCTGAATAGGGCAGAGGAGCATGCAGAGGTGTCCGAACCAAAATTTGGTGAGGAACTCAAGAATGTCACTTATCACCTGAAATTGCTCAAGGGTGCATCTGAGAAGTATCTGGACAATAAATGTGAAGAAATTAAACTTCTGTCTGGCAAACTGAAGGAGGCTGAGACCTGTGCTGAATTCACAGATAGAATAGTTTCAAAGCTGGAAAAGACCTTTGACAGTCTGCAAGAAAACTTGCCCAGGCCAACGAAGAGAACATGGGCATACATCAGACATTGGATCAGACACTAATTGAACTTAACTGTATATAACAAAAAATGGAAGAGTCTTGTTCTGAAAGAAACTCCAGTGCTTCATGTCATTTTCTTTGCCTTGTAAGAAGTTTCTTTTGTTATTGCATATTTGCTTTCCTGGAAATGTCAAGCCAATAATGAATACATGACCAAATATTTTATAGCAGAGATGCTTTGGGGACCAGATTAATCTAATTTCTTACCCTCTCCCTTTTTTGTCCTGAATGGCACCAGGTTTTTCAGCTCTATTTTTATCCTTAAGTTGCATTTATTCCCAAGATAGACAGAGCATTTCATACTGAGAATACTCTGTTTACTGAGGTTTGCTTTCTGGGAGAATAGTCAACCCCACACTTTTAAAACATTGCCTCTGATATCTCATAATGGGTTTAAAATGGTAAAGAATATAGGGTCACCCTTGGCAGAACAACAGGACATTGGGGACTATCAAAGTAAAATGGTGGGGATTTGCCATCCAGAGCAAACAAAAAGAGAACTATTGTGGGAAATCATACACTACAGCTAGGTTAACCTACTCAGCCCTTCTCCATACTCCACTGCAGAACAAACACCCTGCTATTTGTCAGCATGAAAATGCCTGGGAAATGGCTACAATATTGACTCAACTCTTTTCTGGATACAATCTGAGTGCTATGCTCTTCCATATATTTAATTTTAATGTAGGGGGCTGGGGATATAGCTCAGTGGAATAAGCGTCTGCCTAGCAAGCGCAGGGTCCTGAGTTCGATCCCCAGTACTGCCAAAAAAAAAAAAAAGTGATAATTTTAATGTGGTTCTCTGATGAGTAGTTCTCTTACTTTAGCAATGGGCCACACTTGTCTGTTCTGCTATAAGGTCATACGCTCAGCAGGAATGTGTTTAGTTCTGTCCAGCTCAGCCATATTCAGAGGACTACTGGCCATCAATAAACTCAGCCAAAGAATTGTTTTCTATTAACAATGCTGGGTGGAAAAAATACAGATAAAAAAGTAATTGGTGTAGCTTCTCTGAACTTCAGGAGATGGCAGATGGAAGATTTTCTTATCTAGGACTGGAATTCTTTGGGACCACGTTAATAAAGTTTAAGGATCTCCTGATTAAACTGAATATGGAGAATTTTGCACATCTTGGGATTTTCATAGTTTTGCTTTTTTCAGTAACATCTCAGAGCTGAAATACTTCATATTCCCCAGAAGTGTAGGGGCCAATTCCAGTTTACAATTCTGACTAAAAGTCACTCCACTGCTAGCTTGTTTGAGTCCCCTGTCCCTCACTCTTATTTATTAAACATCGTACTACCCAGGTGATAGTGAATGTGCAACTGAATAAAATCTACACCACTTCTTTAGCTTCTTGTAACTGTATAATATGTAACAGTATCACTTTTTCTACATTTTGGTCAAATGAATTTTTGTGGAAACCAAAACAATGGTTTATTTGAAGGAAAATGGATGCACTATGAGATCATAATATTAAGTGAAATAAATCAGAGAAACGTGATTCAATACTGCATGGTCTTTCCTACATGAAAAGTACAAAATGTAAATGCAGAGCACAAAGAATGGAAATAGAAAGCACAAAGATATTCTTGTTTTAAATGGGAAGGAAATTGAAGGAAAGATGAGAGAGGGAAGACAAAGGCGATACATGTTACATACATGGACCAACTACTCACAAGAAATGCATTCATTACGTAATGCAAACATATACTAATAAAAATAAAGAAAAATTGTTTTACTAATTTATATTTCCAAAAACAATGTAAAAGATTTTCTTCCCTCAACATCCTCCCAAACCTTTACTGTTTTTTGGTGGTTTTGAAAGTAGCCATGCTGACTGGAATAGTATGAAATATTAGATTTGTTTTTACTTATGTTTCATAATGGCAAAATTTTTTTAACATTTTCCATATATTTGCTATCTGTACTGTTTCTTTTTATAAGCTTTTATTCAGTTCTTTTGACAGCTTTTTTGAGTGGCTTTTCTTTTCCTGAGTTAATGCTTTGAGTTCTTTATATGTTCTAGATACTAGTCTTCCATAAGAAGAATACCTGGCAAAAGACTTTTCTCATTCTGTGGGCTGTGTTTTCACAATGTTCATTTTCTTTTTGGCTGAGTAGATGCATTTTAGTTTGATGACATCTCACTTGTTGATTCTTGATATTATTTCCCATGCTCTTGGAGTTCTGTCCAGGATGGCTTTGGGGTTATGGCTTCAAAATTTTCTATTTTCTCATAATTATAAAGTTTGTATTTATGTATGTAGGACTAGGATCTCTTTTATTTGCTTTTAGTGTGAGGTAAAAGGTAAAAATCTTATTTCAGTCTTCTGTGTGCTGATGCCCAGTTTTCCTTGTACCATTTGTTAAAGAGGCTATCATTTTTCCAATGTGTGTTTTGGTTCCTTTATCAAAATTTAGATTATAGGTCCACAGGGTTGTTTCTGCTTCTTCAGCTGTTTGTTTCTTCTTTCCCAGTCTATTTGTCTACATGTCTATTTTTTTAGTTTTGTAGTATAACTTGAATGTGTGATGCCTCTGCCCAATGGTTTTGGCTATTCTGAATATTTCCTGATTCTATAAGACTTTTAAGATTTTTGCTAATTCTATGAAGAATTTTTTCTTTGTAACAGGGATTTCATTGGATCTATAGATTTCTTCTGGTCATATGGCCCTATAAGCAATAATAATTCTGTCAGTTGAAGAAAAGTGATGTCTTTCCATTTTCTAATGTTATCTTTAATCTCTTTTTTCAGAGTTCTTTAACTTTCATTATAGAAATTTTTAACCATGTTTGGTTAATTATTTGGCATTGATGTCTCTGAAGCTACTGTGAATGGAAAGATTTTCATGATTTCTTTCTCAGTGGGTTCATTATCAAGTGGTTTAAGAGAACCACAGGAGTTGTTTTAGAAGAAATGCTTTCTATTTTACCCCATTCAGGATGATGTTAGTTGTGGGTTTGTCATATTTGACTTTTTTCAGTTTGAGATATGGATTTTCTACATTATTTTCTTCAGGTTTTGCTTTTAGTCATAGACGGATGGTGTTCTTTGCGAAAGGCAATTTACTCATCTGTTAAGATTATCATGTGCATTTTATCCTTGACTTGTGTGGTGTATTACATTTATTGATTTATGTATGTTGAATATCCTCACATCTCTCAATGAATTTGTCTTCATCAAGTAAAATAATATTTTAAAGTATTTCTTGAACTCTGTAAGTAGATCACTGAATATTTTTGAATCTGTTTATCATACATACTGGCCTTTAGAGATGTGTGTGTGTGTGTGTGTGTGTGTGTGTGTGTGTGTGTGTGTGTGTGTTCTTATCCAGTTTTAGTATTAAAGTAATTCTGGTTTTGATGATGTTGGAAGTATTCCTTCTATTTCATTTATATGGAAAAGTTTGAGAAATACTTATAGAATCAGGAAATATTCAGAATAGCCAAAACCACTGAGCAGAGGTATCACACATTCAAATTATACTACAAAGCTAAAAAAAATAGACATGTAGACAAATAGACTGGGAAAGAAGAAACAAACAGCTGAAGAAGCAGAAACAACCCTATGGACCTATAATCTAAATTTTGAGGGCTGGGGATATAGCTCAGTGGAATAAGCGCTTGACTAGCAAGTGCAGGGTCCTGAGTTTGATCCCCAGTACCACAAAAAAAAAACTAAATTTTGATAAAGGAACCAAAACACACATTGGAAAAATGATAGCCTCTTTAACAAATGGTACAAGAAAACTGGGCATCAGAACACAGAAAACTTAAATAAGATTTTTACCTTTTACCTCACACTAAAAGCAAATAAAAGAGATCCTAGTCCTACATACATAAATACAAACTTTTTAATTATGAGAAAATAGAAAATTTTGAAGCCATAACCCCAAAGCCATCCTGGACAGAACTCCAAGAGCATGGGAAATAATATCAAGAATGAACAAGTGAGATGTCATCAAATTAAAATGCATCTAGTCAGCCAAAAAGAAAATGAACAGTGTGAAAAGACAACCCACAGAATAAGAAAAAAACAGAAAGAAATCAAGCACTGGAAAAAATATAAAAGTAGGAATAATGACATACCTTTCAACAGTAACACTAAATATCATTTGTCTTAACTTCCCAATCAAAAGACACAGACTGACAGATTCAATAAAAGCAAAAACAAAAAAAGCCTAACTGTATATTTTTAGCAAGAGACATGCATCTTCCACAGAAATACACACAAAATGAAAGTGTGTGGAAAGTAATGAAAAAAAAGGAAAATATCAGTCCAGTTAGGACCCCAAAACAAGAAGTAGCTATTCTAATTTCTAAAAAAAATGTTGATTTGAAAACAGAGCTTATCAAAAGTAAAGAAAGTTACTATATATTGACAAAGGGAACAACTGACCAAGAAGACATAACAATTGTAAATACAGAGGTACTCTTTAATTTCCTCTTTAACTTCATCTGTGACCCATTGGTAGTTAATAAGAGTGGTATTTAATTTTAATGTATTGATTGAGTTTTTGTAGTTTCTTTTCCATTGACCTCCAGTTTCACTGCTTTCTGTTCAGGTAGTATGCATAGGATAATTTCACTTCCTTTGCATTTACTTAAGTATGTTCTACTGGCTAGTATGTGTTCTATTTTGGAGAACATCCTATGTGAAGCTGAGAAGAATGTGTATTCTGATATTGTAGGATGGAACACTGTATACACATCTACTATCAATGTAGAGATTCCTCAAAAAGCTAGGACTAGATGTCTGAATTAACCCAGTTATTTCCCTTCTTGGTATCTTCCCAAAAGATTTAAAAGCATCATACCACAGTGATATATGTGCACCCACATTTATAGAAGCACAGTTTGTAATAGTTATGTATTGGAAACAACCCAAACTCTATCAACTGATGAATGGATAAAAAAAGATGTATTTTTAAGCCATTTTAAAATATAATGGAGTACTATACAGCCATAAAGAAGGATAAAATTGAGATATTTATAGCTAAGTGGATGAACCTTGAGAAGATAATTATAAGTGAAATAAATCAGAAACACTTGTGTAAATATCACATTATCTCTCTGATGTGAGTTGGAATTTTCCAAGTTTATATATGGGATGCATGGTCTATAAGTAGAATTTCCTGTCATGAGGGAAAAATACAAGAGGTAACTCTAAACTTGATAAGGCAGAAGCTGAGCTACTAAATCTAGTATCTGTACATATGAAATCAGAACTGTGATTGGCAGATGAATTCAGAGTGCCTATTATAATGTTAATTCACACTCAGTACACAATAAGTCATAGTAGAATGGTCCTATCATTCTACTATGACTTATATGTCCAACAAAAACTGATTAATATCACAAATAGGTAACAGAACGTATATTTTCATTGCAACAGCTCAGCCTTGACCTCACAGAATGGCTCACAGACCAGCACTGGCAAAGTCAGCATCTACTGTAAGCGAGTCATGGACCACTCTAGACCTACCAGCTATGATCATGATCTGCCTTTAAGTAGAGCTCCTACGTGTTTCATAGTCACATCAAAGTTGCAGGAGCTCTGGTCTGGAAACATGTTTTTCAATTTTGCCAGTCCTGACATTTATGCTAACTTGTAATTTGTGGTGAGCTGTGGCATGCATCCCAGAAAGTTGAGTGGCATCCCTGCCTTCAGCCAAGTAGTTACAGAACAGCTTCCCTAGGTTAATAACAAAAACTTTCTCCAGATATTGTAAAGTGTCTCCTAAAGGCATAATCACCTCTAATGAAGGGCCAGAGCCCAGTAGTATGACAACTAGGCATACCTAAATGAATTTTCAATTAAAAGTCAATCTTTAATCCCATTCATCACTCTGGGCAGATTATGTGGCCCTTCTGAGACTCATTTCTACAAATAAAATAAGTCCCTAATAGTATTGATCACATAGAAATGATACGTATATGACTTCAATAATCTTTACAACCTTCTAACATCATGGCTGGGCTTTACATGGCTGGCCTAACATTAATGCTTAGGCTGGCATGCTCGAGGACCTGGTTTCAAATCCAAGCAAAGAGAAAAACAGATTCTAAGTTCAGTTCTAAATGGATAAAGAATATCTTAGTTTGACAATTATTTGGTATATTTTATACAGAAAATATTTTATTCATGTGTAATTTATGAAAAAATTCATCAAAAGATTTTAAATGAAATAATAGAACACAATTCCAACATCTTTTTTAAATTAACTATATTGGTACAATTTAGACATAGATAATGATCACATTCATTATAGGGAGTTTGTACCTCTGCATGACATATCCTAGTTCTTTTTTTCCAAATCTCTCCCCTCCCTGCAACCTCTCTTCCCCTTTTTATTTGCAAAGGTTTCCTTCCATTTTATCCTTTTTTAATCATTTTTTTCTTTTCCCTTCCTTCCTTTCCCTCTCACCCCTCCTTGTTCAAACATGGAAATGCTATGTAAAAACATTTTAAAGGCAGGGCTTATAGTAACATCCTGTGGTTGTATAATACATGAACACAGTTATCTCCCTTGATGAAGAGGGAAGAAAAATTTCCTACATATATCAGGAGCTGTGCGCAACATTTTTACAAGTTAATGTTTTGGAGTTCCAAGCAGTTTAGCACGGTGAGGAACCTCAGATTTGAAGAAAATTGTAATTTAGAATTGGAAAAACACCAAGGAAGTTTGAGGTCTGTAAGAGCCATTATTTCAAAGAGAAGCAGAAGTAAAGGCTGATTTCTAATCTGTCCTCTCAGGAACATAAAATGAGCAAATTTATTTTCTTTCTGCTCAGATTTAGGTCCCACAGGGAAATAAAATACTCAGAGGCTGGAGTAAGAGGGAGAAAGTTGCCTAACGAACATAAGCAGGGAGATTTAAGTAAATCCTCCAGTGCTGCCTCTCACATGTCATCTTGGGCTCGATAGGACACACTGGCTACCTTTGGAGTCTAAAGCCTGGCTAGGGGAGTCTTCCTTCGTGCCTTCCTGCTGTCTTCTGATAAGTATAGCTTCAGAATTCATCACCAAACATCAGAGAGACATCTAGGTATCCATACAGAAATCTTCTCACAGACCCCATCCAGGTGAGTCTGAGTCCCTGACGTTCCACAGGAAAAGAAGAAAAGAAGCTAACAAAATTGACTTAATGCCACCAGAGAACCAAGCCAGCCTGACCCAGTGCTGCCAGATGACTGTGTTTGTTTGCTACCTTGATTAATTTATTGACAGCTTATTTAAAATGTAAAAGAAGAAACTATGATTTAGACTGCAATGCATAGATCACTTTTGACAATTTATGATGAAAATGGAAGATTAATTAAATAGGACAGAATGAAGTAGTTGTATAGAGTATCCCCAATAAAATGAAAACCTATCCAGGCAATTGTAGTTCAAGTGTAAGGAAATTAAGTATGGAGGTAGGTAACATAAAGTGAGGATATTTTTACTTAATTTGAGTCTCTGTCTATTTTTATTACAACTATTACATTAACCAATTGCTGACAAATATTATCTTCACAGTAATTTATCCCATTCTAGGTGTTCACATGAACAAAATATGATGTTTGACAAGATAAATCTGCCAATTTTTATGTCCAATTCATTCATTATGAGTGAGACTGGATATATTTTTGACATTTCAAAGCTTTTTCTCTTCTAGAATTTAGAATTGTTTTTGCACATTCTTTGCTTTTATTGGGACCATATTCATTTGCTATTTTATTCTTTCAAAGAAAGAATGTTTCATTAAGCTGGGTGCTTTCTGTGTATAGTGTTGTAGTTTGGGGTTTACAAGGAAAGCAATACAGGACACATAGTTTATAAGATTATTTTATAATAGTCAACTAAACAGTCATATGCTAAATGAGCGCAGGAAATCTGCCCACACACTGAAGACCAAAGAATCCATCTGAGGGCCTGGATCCCACGGTAATGTGCAGCATGAGTCCAAATGGAGGTAAAGAGCCCACAACAATGTCTCATGCAGGACTGTTTCATGGTTCTGCTCTGCAAAGGCCCAAAGGTCAGTGGTGGAAGCCAGAAAGTCTGTGCCAGTAGGCTGAAGGATCTGTGCTAGCTGGCTGAGGGATCTGCCCTGGAGCCAGGAAGTGATGCTCAAAGTAAAAACCCAAGCTCCCTGCAGAAGTACCACAGTCATCCTTAGCAGCAGAAAGGTGCTAAGCTCCTCTGATGATAAGAGCTGAGTTCCCATTAGGAAAGCCAAAGTGATGGTCTTCTCTAGGAGACTGAGCATTGCACCATCTTCCTCTCTGGAGCTAGGAAACAAAGCTCAAAGTGAGGGCCAGAGCTCCCCCAAAGTGAACAGCAGCCATTCCAAGTGACAACAAGGTCCCAAGTTCCTTTGACAATGATAAAGGCCAAGTTCATCAGGATAGCCAGCATGACAAGCTTCTCCAAGAGAACAAACAGCCCCAAGAGAATTAACAGTTCTGAGGGAAACTAACACCTCCCAACAGTTTCTAAACTTCTTTCTCTCCAGTTCTGCCTCTTATGCTGCCAGTAACAATCATCAGGTTGGCCTCCCACACCTGGCACCATGCTGGTTCAGTTCAGCTGGGTGTTACAAGTTGGTCATCAGTTGTCAATCCACGACATATAGACAAGTTGGGGCATAAAAACACAAACATTCTGTGGTCAAATATCAATCTGTCATACGGCAGACAGATGTCCTTTTTTGCTATTTAAATTTATAAGTTCCTCTGCATGATTTGTAGTAACTAATTTTACTTTATACCTTTCAATACTTCATTTCACATCTGTTTTTCCCTATTAGTGCCTTTTGCTTTTTGGATCAGTTGTATTTTTATGAATGGCAATAATCCTACTTTTGTAGAATATACTGCATTAAACAAAAGATTCATTTTATTTATGGGTATTCCCCTTCTGTACAATTGGTATAAATAATCATTAATGCAGAGGCTGCTGTGAGAATAAGTGACATAATCCATGTGATTCTTCTACCTCATACGTGTGGAAAAACTCATAAAGGGAAACATTAATGCATTTTAATCATAATTTCATTATTGTTGCTATTGTGTCCATTGTGGGCAAATTTGGATACATTTATGTTTACATAGGGTGAAATTATATCTTTAGATAACTTTTCTTTTCCTTCTACTAAAATGCATCTGTTTCCATGATTTTCTTTCTAGATCCTAGATCCTTATCGATCAAGTCTTGCATTATATTCTAATGTTGACATGATTATTTTAAGGTATTTTAGGGGCTGGGGATATAGCTCAGTGGAATAAGCGCTTGCCTAGCAAGCGTAGGGTCCTGAGTTCGATCGCCAGTACTGCAAAAAAAAAAAAAAAAAAAAAAGGTATTTTAGAAATTAATTAAGATTTCCATTTAATCCATTTGTTCTAAATTCATTTACTTATCTAATTATTAATTTTGTTGTTTAAACCCTTTATTTCTTAAATTTTTATATTTTCTAAAATTTTATCATTTCTGTGAAAAAAATTGAATAAACCAGATAAGATTTTTATTCAGTTTGGTTTTACAATTTAATGGCAAAAGTAGAAAACAGAGAAATAAATGTACTTATGTTATAGTGTCCCCTGGGATAAATCTTTTAAAAGAAGATTAGAAATTTATTTGATATACAGTAGGTATCATAAAGTCTCACAGCATGATCGGTCCTGCAAGCAGTAGTAATTGAGCACATGTATTCCCAATTGGGAATAATCTTTCAACTATGCCACTGAATTCAATTTTCTAGTATTTTGCTGAGAAATTTTGCAACTGTGCTTTTCAAGAACATTTCCTTGTAGATTCCATGTCTTTGTAATTGTCTCAATATATCTGCCTTAACTCTAACCAGAGAGTGAAATAAGGAAGAAACCACCTTGATCCTGGAACACCTTTGAAGCCAAAGTACTGCATGGCCCTACTTACATATTAAAAATAGTCAAACTCCCAAATGCACAGAATAGGATAATGCTATCACGGAAGTGTACAAGAGGATTATATGGATAGTTTTTAAAGGGTTTTTAAATGTTACAGTTATTTAAAATGATTAGGTTTGTACACATGCTATAGAACATAGTGCTTAGGATTAATAACATATTGCATGACGAAGATTCCAATATGGACAGATCTGATGCTAAGAGTTCTTACAATAAAAAGGGTAAGGAAACACAGGAACACTCAGAGAGGTGATGGCTGTATCTGTAATGCTGTGCATCTGAACTCTCCAAAGGTGCAGAACACATTCACATAGCTTTTTCTTGAGGAATTATACCTCAAAACCTGGATAAAACAACAAAAGGGACAACACAAAGGAACTGCTGCATTTTGAAAATCTTAACATTTCAGCAGCTTCAGCAGCCTGCCTCCTTTTTCAGCATTCTTAAACATGATCACTGTCATCTCCCTCTTGCTATTCTGGTAACCACATGGATGCCTTTAAAACTTTTGTAAATGAAGGAAATGGCTTGGTCAGGGGATTTGCACAGTGCATTCCTCGTATCAACTACATAAATCTGCAGATTGGCTCAGACTCAGTGTAACCCACTACCTTGAAGTCCCGGTTCAAATATATCTTCTACATCTGTCATTTCTGGAGACTCCCAAAAGATACCACCTCTATCCATTGTTTGTGCTGCATGCCTAGGTTTTCCTCAGATGAATTACTAACATAAGATATGTCATTTTATTTTTAAATTTTTTTACAAACACATGAAATTAAACACATTTATGCAATGTCATGTAATATTTGTAAACATGTATGTATTGTATGGTGTTAGCTGTGTTAAAAACACGTGAGACCTAGCTATTCCCTCAAATATGTATTAATGTCAGTTCTACTTATTGAAAATATCCAAAGTCTTTCGTTGCATCTTTTTTTGTACTTACTCTGTTGAAAAGCTAGAGGTTGAAACTAGGACCTCCCACATGCGAGGCAAGTGCTCAATCACAAAGATAATGTTATTTAAACACATTCTTTCTCAATGATTGAATTGTATGAACTTTTACATTTCAGCAATATGTTTTTGGAACTGAACTTATATTACTGATGATCATGAAATAAGTGGTAAACAAAGATGTAGAATACATATTTTATTGAGTAGAAGATAGAAAAATAGAAATTCCTAATCCAAGAAGCCACAAGAGATGCTTTTAAGAAGAACGGATAAGAAATTTAGCAATGTTAATTTTCTCACTGTAGCATATGGAGTCACAAAATGACATGAGTTTCAGAATTTCTTCTTCTGGGATTTTCAGAGGCTCCAGAACAGCAGGCCCTGATATTTGAACTTTTCCTATCTATGTATCTGATCACTTTGTTTGGGAACCTGCTCATCATCCTGCCACATCTTCAGACCACCAACTGCACATACCCATGTACTTCTTCTGCAACTTTTCATTTGTGGATATCTGTTTTACATTAACCACCATGCCAAAGATGCTAGTGAACATCCAGAAAAAATGCAAAGGCATAACATATGAAGGTTGCATTACCCAGACTTATTTTCTTACATTGTTTGTAGGACTGGAAAACTTTCTCCTCGCTGTGATGGCTTATGACCGGTTTGTGGCCATCTGTCACCCTTTGCACTACATAGTCATCATGAAGTCCCAATTCTGTAGATTTCTGGTTTTGGTGTCCTGGATCGAGAATGCCCTGAATTCTTTGTTACAAAGCTTAATGGTTCTGCGGTTGTCCTTCTGCACAGACTTGGAAATCCCACATTTTTTCTGTGAACCCAATCAGTTGGTTGATCTTGCCTGTTCTGATACATACCTCAATTATATGGACCTCAATTTGGTAGGTGGGTTTCTGGGGGGTGGAACCCTTGCTGGTATTATTTACTCTTACTCTAAGATAGCTTCCACAATATGTGCAATCTCTTCAGTTCAGGGGAGGTGTAAAACCTTTTCCACCTGTGCATCTCACCTCTCAGTTGTCATCTTATTTTATTGTACACTACCTGGTGTGTACTTCAGTTCAGCTGTCACTAAAAATTCACACTCAAGTGCAACCGCCTCAGTCATGTACACTGTGATCACGCCCATGCCGAACCCCTTCATCTATAGTCTGACAAATAAGAGGGCTCTGAAAAGTCTCTTTGACAGAGAAATTATAAAAGCATTTATTGTCCTTGGACTAAAGAAGTTGTGTTAATCACAGAGTTCTGTGGCTCGGTGCAAATATTACAATTTTTACCACATTGTGTAAATAATGTTTTGTCCTTCCTTTCATTCATATTCAGCTTGGTGTTTACAGTGCCTGCCGTAGTCGGTGGCAAAACTTATTACCCAACACATACCTCCAGGGAAAGTCTACATGGAAAGACACCCTTGAAATTGGGCTCTGAATCAGAGACGTCTTCTCATATTATGAAATAAAAACCTACATTATATATGGGATTAGTATAAAGTACATTTCATATTATAAATATCATCATTGGCATGTGGTCGATTGTTGTCAGTGTGTAAAGTGCTTTCTTAATGAATATTGATTGGAAGATTTTATGTTAATCATTAAAGTATCTTTTTTCTTCTTCAAATTGTCAAATGCTGCCTAGAAACACAAATTCTTCTACGGTTCCACATGGAAGGTCCTCACTTTTCTAACCTTTGTCATAACCGCTAGAGGGAAAGCAAATGAGTAATGTTCATATCCTCCATTATACATGTCTTTTTTGCTTAGAAATCACTTATGTCTTCATCATCATTGCATGAATCAGAAGAGAACTTGAAGTCCTTCCCAGTCATATGACTGTGACTCACAAGCTGTCCTGCACAATATCCATACTATTTACTTGGAAAGTTATTTCCAGATAGTATTTTTCAATATAGACATTTCAAATAAATATGCATAATAGAGTAATCATAGATGTTTTCTTTATCAGAGCAAATGCTAAGAATACAAAATAGTTCTGTTCACTTTGGTTATTTAAAGTGTAGCTATTATTGTATACCAAATATTTCTACTAGAAAAATTGTGTAATGCAATTCATTTATTATCAATAATATTACATATTGCTGAGTTATTCTGCATTCAGCTTGTTTGCTTATGATGATGTCATCAGCTGTTGGTCACTGAAGAAGACTATGTGTATCCAGCAGAGCTTCATAACACATGGGATTGAAGTGCAGTGCTGAGTAATCAGGGTGACTTTGGTTGGGACAACTGGCTTCTCTCCCACATAGCCTCCTTTCTTTCTTCTGGCCAGAAATAGACACATTATGCACTGTGTTACTAGAGTTTCATGTGGCTGAGGCAGGATTCCAACACAGACAAGCAGAAATGCCCTTGAGTCTCCTTGATGCATACTTTTAATCTTAGTAATTTCTAAACAAATTTGATCATTACAAACCACATGTATCAAACTATGATACTTTAACCCATGAGTATGTACAATTAAGATAATAGTTTTAAAGTAACATTTAAAAAATATGCATGTCAAAAATATTGCCAGTAAATATAAAAACTGAATAAAACCAAATATATTATATATTATTTAAATCATACTGTAGTAATTATTTTAATATTTATATGTATTCCATAATATCATGTGGTAAACATGAAGCATAGCATAAGATATCCACTTTAAATACAAGTCAAATTAAATATAGCAAAAATACATACAAATGATTTCCAGTTAATTGATGTGAAAACACTTAGGAAAGTGATCAAAGCATATGAGCCTATGAATTAGAAAAACAAATTTATGAGGATACATCCACAAACATGTTTATAGCAATATAACTCCCAACAGTTAAATCCTATTAGCTGCTTATATGGCCATTGGTAGATAAATGTATTCAAATTGTAAGTAACAGCCAGAAAATGGTAAATTTGTGTCATTATGTTAAAACAAATGGATCTCAAGATCATAATACTGTGATGAAAATCAAAGAAAGATTTTTTATTGCATGGTTTTTCTAATAGAAGAGATCCAAAATATAATTTAAAGAGCAAAATAAAAGAGAAGTGGTAAGAGACAGAGAACTAGACTCTGTAGAGACAGGAAGGGGACTTAGGGAATGTGGGGAGAAATGGAGTGAAAATGGTCAAGATGCAGTAGGCATATGTGTCAGTTCTCCATGGTGAATCTAATCACTGCATATGGGGAAAATGTACCAGTACAATTTTAAAATTAAACGAATAAATGAAATTGATTCATAAACATGAAAATTTCATTTTTAGACCAGTTTCATGAACATATGAAAATCAATAAATCAATTTGAAATATTCAGAGCATATTAGGAAATCTTACTTTGTTTGCTTTATTGCTAAGACTGTGACACTAAAGTACAGAACTCTTTGGTGAAGATTACAAAAAGCAGGAGTTTATGTGTGAAAATTTCTACTTCCTTTGAGCTTTAACTATTACCATCATAAATTTTGCCTAGGGGCACACTAAAAACAGCTCCAAGGGCATGGCGTAACCAACACATCCTTTCATTGGAGCAATTGCAATATGCCTATGACTTCAAATTATTTATTTATTTACCATAAGCTCTTATTTCCTCACAAAACAGTACCTGGGAAAATTCAATGACATGATGGCTATGAAAGGGTTCAGCATTACAGACAAATATTGAATATATTTTGACATTTCATTCCAGTATTTTATTAATATGTAACGGTTGTACGCATTAACGGTCTTCAGTGAAGTATTTCAACACATGTAAATATATTATAGTATTAAATTCAGGGAAGCTAATGTTCATCTCCCTCATCTCTTTACGTTTGTATAATTTGAGCTCCTCAATTCCAGAGATTCCTAAAACACTACATGGGTGGTGGACGGTCAAATGCTGTGCTGCCTGTTGATGACTTGAAATGAGGTTCCTTTTCACCATAACAATTACTGATTCCCAGAGCCCAGCTTAATGTCTCTTTGCTTCTGGCCCCAAGAAATACTTTTGCTATTAAAATGGATTTGGTACCTTGTGAACAGAGTGATAAATGACAGCTTCTGCTGTCTGTGAAACATTTACTAAATCCCAGGTGATTTCTTATTTGCTTTGAAATATTACTTGGTTTACAGATAGGATGGAGTTGGTGGAATTTCTTAAGTTTATACATGGGAGACAAACCAAAAATATGATTTCTCGGCATTCAGGAAGTGTACAGGGCCCAGTGCAGTTGTTGACAGTAGAGGCTATGAGATTCAGTGTAGAAACCAGTGTAGAGGCTTCTTAACAAACCCAAAATAGACATACCATTTGATACAACTATACCACTCCTTAGCGTTTTCTGAAAAAATTCAGCGTACTGCAAAGTTATTTGCATGGAAATTATTATTCCATCACAATTCACACTACCTAAGCTGTAGAAACAGACTATGTACCCATCAATTGATGAATTCATAAAGAAAATGACATATACAGAGTTGAAAATTATTTAGCTATAAAGAAGAATCAAATCATATTAGTTGCAGAAAAAGAGTTGGAATTAAAAGTCATCATATAAAATTAAATATGTCATAATCATAAAGTAATATATATGTAATATGTGTATTATATATTATATAATATGTAACTCATATGTATTCACTCATATTTAGAATCAAAAAATAGAAAAAGAAAAGGCATGAAAGTAGGAAGACAAATGATCCAGGTATATTATATACAGATAAAAATAAACTAAATGAATATCATTTGGTCTAACTAATATGTACTGATAAAATATTTTGGAAAGAGATTTTGCATTATTTGGAAAAGAGAAGGAGACAAGTAGAAACTTATTTGTCCAGGAACTGAGATACAGAATCCAGTGTCTGACCACCTAAAATCAGAAATTGAGGAAGACATAAGCATTCTTTGTGGAGAAGATCTCAGAATGCCTCCACTTGACTCTAACCCCGTCCTGCAGCCTTGGTACTTAATAACAGTATTAACGTGTGATGCAGCGATGCCATTACTGGGAATATGTCCAAAGTAAATGGAATTGTTGTTTCAAATAGGTACCTGCATCTCTGTACTCATTGCTGTATCATGTAAATAGCAAAAAAAAAAAAAAAAGGAGATGAAGATATACCCAGTGCTATGGCACTTGACAAAACAAAACCCCCCCAAATAAAAGAAGAAGAAATACATTTATTTATCAACAGATGAATGGATACATAACAAATCATTCATACACTTAAAAGAATAGTTTAGCAATAAAAATGAATGGAATACTGTCACAGCAAAACAGATGCAACTGAAAACCCTCTTTGAAGTGAAACAAGGCACATTCAGAAAAATACCACATGGTCTCACTAAATTTGAAAAAGTTTCAATTTCGTAGTAGTAAATGGTAGGATGGTGGTTATTAGGGACTGAGGTTGTTAGTAGAACATTGGTGGAAAGGTTGGTCAAAGGATACAAAATTCTATGTAGATGAGAAAAATAAATTCAAAAGATCTATTTCACAACATGGTAACTACAGCTAATAGTTTGAAAAATATTGAGGGAATATTAAAAGTACTTCCTAAGAAAATGATAAATTTTTGAAGTAATGCATGTATTATAATATATATATATATATATATATATATATATATGTCATTATATACCGATGTATGCATTTAATGATGTAATACACTTCAAAACATAAAGTTGTATGTCACAAATAGAAGTTTATCTTTCAAATTTAAAAAGTAGCTCACCAATCAGGACTAGAAGCCTGAATATCACCTGACATTCAATTACAAAACAAGAATCTCTGAGCCACACACACTTGTTAAATATTAATGTGAATTTGAAGAAGACTGAGTTTGAAGAAGATTGTTGATATTCACATTTAAACTGGAGAAGTTCTCTTTTAGAATAGTGTTTCTCAACCTCCCAATGCTGACATTTTGGCTATCTAATACTTTCTCATGAGGTTTGTTTTGCATTGCAGAAAGCTGTGCATTGCCAAAAGTTCAGCAGTTTCCCTAACTTCAAACAGCTAGAGAGATTACAAACTCCCCAGATGCTATATCATGATTTACACAGATGGTGTAAAATGTTATCTAATGGTATAAATGCTTTTGGTGGGCACCCACTCCCTTGGATAAAAGCATGGGGAATATCTTGAGTAAAGCTCATCCTTAGTTATTACTGCAAATTTAAAATGAATTCCTGATACTATTGACTTAATACTGCTGGTATGTGTAAAAATTAAATGGAGAAATTTATGTAATATTTTAGGCTTATAGGTCATAAAATCTAAATGTTATCTTATAATTACCAAGTATTTTATAACTGACAGAATGACAACTTTTAACTGGTGTTCCAAGGATAAATCACCTAAGTGCATTGTAAAACACATTATGGTGTCAAGCATTATGGTAAGTTCCCGTGTTTATAACAAATGAACACATTTGTCTCCCTCAGTCAAAAAATAAGAGCAATTTTCTGAATATATCAGGAAGAGTGTACACTCTACAGGTCAATGCTTTGGAGTTCCTAGGAATCTAGCAAAGCCAGATATTTAAAACATTCATGAAAATTGTAACTTCAGGTTGGCCAGAAATGCTAATGTGGTCAGCTTTCCGCCGGCAGATTTCATGGAGAAGCAGTAAGAAGGCATGGATTCACCTGATTTCTAACCTGTTAAATTGGGAATAAATAATGATCATGAACATTTTTTCCTCTCTGCTCAGACCAAAGTCCCACAGGGAAACCAGGTGCTCAGAGGTGAGAGGAACAAATGGAAATGCACCTAATGAGGAGTGTTAGGGGCTATAAGACCTCCTGAATTGTCCTTCAGAACACACAATCTTAGATTGGACAAAACATATGGGTTCCTCTTGAACTCATACACTTGGCTAGGAAACTGGCACTACACTCCTTGCTGCTGCTTTGCCTGGGTCAGAGCATCTGTCTCCATCACCACTTATCCAGGGAGGAATCCTGACTTCAACATAGTTACCCTCTTTCCAGAGAAGCCAATCCTGCTGAGCCTGAGACCTCGATAGATACTGCAGAAATGCTTCACCTGAGGCAATTAACCTGGAATCCCCTGAAAAAACAGGGCAGCCTAGTCCAGAGCCAAATTGCTTTGTTTATGTCCTTCCTCCACTAATAGGTACCTTATTTAATGTGTTGAAAAGAGAACTGTCTTTAGGCTCCGCTAGGCATAGAGCATGACTGATGATGAGGGGAAGGACATGGTGTGCGATAGGATAAGCCCGAATGAAGCAGTGGTATACAGCATGTCCCTTAATACTAGAATGTGCCAGGAAAATTTTGCAGTAGGGCATAGGAAAACTGGACATTCAATGGAGAGGAATGCGCAGGGAAAGGGGGCGGGGGGCACATTTTCTTTAATTTTTAGCATCCAATATATTTGTGTCTTTATTTCTAACTTCATTGGAAATGTCCATCTAACAGATTCCTACAAATATTACCTTGTAACAGTAGTTTGTGAGGCAGACATTTCAGTGTCTTTTCTCATGCTAGTAATTCACATAAAACAAGTTTTATTTTATAGCTAAAGAAAAATAAAATGTCTTTATATTACAATTTTTATTAGAGGTGAGGCAGAAAATGATTTTTAGTTCATAAGGTTTTTTTCTCTTTCAGTTCAAAATTATTCGTGCAATTTCTCCCTGTTTAAAGGGACTGCATTTTTACATTTTGATTTACTTCTTACAAACAAACAATTGGAATACACCCAACTTTTGCTTGCAATCTTGTTCTTTTGTATATGTATTGATGTGTTTAGAGATGTGTGAAAATATACACACTTTGTGTGGTCAAATTTCTGAGTAGAATTACAGACATTTCACTCAATGTTTTGTAAATTTTGGGAGTTAACTCTGCATGATTATTAGTAAGGAACTACATTGTAGAATTGTGTCACTTTATTGCATATATTTTCTTTATCACTAAGTTTTTGCAATTAGCACTATATTTAACAGCAGAAATTCATTTGTTATCTTACAAATTATTTTCTTTTGCATCCAACTATTGATCACCTACATCTTTATCATAAACATACTTGCATACATAGAAGCATATCTGTATTTATGGGGTGTTTGCTTTAAGGGAATATCTCTTGTGTGCATTTTCCCCTATATTCTGCTTCAGTCTTCAAGATCTAAACAGATTTTCTTGAGCAGGCCCCTCTACCATGATGGTTCAGTTTGGAGCAAGACCATCAAAAGCCTCAACTGCTAAAACTCTGAGCCAAATTCACTATCTCCTTTAAGTTGCAAGTGTCAAGTGTTCTGTACCAACTATAGAAACGCTGACCAATGTCCTCTACGATTTAAAAAATTCAGCGACTTGAGTGAGACCACCTCCTTCTTCAGTGCTCTAAGACCTCATCTGTCTTTTATCTTCCTGGTCCTTATTCTTGTCACGCAGGCTTTCTTTCAAGCATTAATGTATGAAACAAGCATTTTCCTCATGGCCTACATGCTGTTCATTCTTCCTGCCAGTCGATGTTTCTGTGGAAAATACTGTGGCTCCATTCCCCCTCCTTGAAGTCAATGTTCAAATGTCATCTTCTCTAGTTTGCATCTCCATAAATATAGCACTTCCAAATACTTTCCTGTTTACTTGCCTGTATTTTTATTTTTTTATTTTTTAAACTACAAAAGGAAAAGAACAAGAACAAAGAACATTAACAAAGAGACACAAAGTAACACAAAAAAAGTACAATCAAAATTGAATAATAGACAAAGTGACAGGGAATCAACAATGGTTGCTGTATCACACATTGACAACCCCAAAGCATATGCTCAGGAAAACACATATAGACATACAAGACTGATCAAACAACCAATCATCAACTATTCCTTAACACAAAGCGACATAAGAAAATAGTGGGACCGTGTTAGCCATCCTACACATATGTACGCACATGCACACATATTTCCCTCTTCCTTCCTTTTCTCCTTTAACTCACCCCATCTATTCTTTACTTTTGAGCAGATTTTGTTCACATCTCCTAATCCATACTCCCACCCTCAGGTTGTTACACTAGTGACACAATACGTTGTTTGCATATGTACCTCTGGTATATTTCAGCTATGAGTATGGTGGCCAATTGTGACCATTTATCTACAAAAGCCCCAAATATGTTCCTCTTTATAGCTGAGTAATATTCCATTACATAAAAATGCCACAGTTTTTTAATCCAGTCCTCTGTGAATGGACATTTGGGTTGCTTCCACAATTTAGCTATTACAAATTGTGCTGCTATAAACATGGGTGCACATATATCACGGTGATATGATGTTTTCAGATCTTCTGGAGAAATACACAGAAGGAGAATAGCTGGTTTAAATGGAACCTCTAGACCTAGTTTGCTGAGGAATCTCTAAACTGCTTGCCACAGTGATTTCACCAGTCTGCAATCCCACCAGCAGTGCAGAAGAGTCCCTATTTCTCCACAGCCTCGCCAGCATTTGTTATTGGATGATTTCTTAATACTGGTGAATCTTACTGGGGTGAGATGAAATCTCAGTGTTGTTTTTATTTGCATTTCTTGAATGACTAAACGTGTAGAAGAATTTCTCATATATTTACTTGCCATTTTTATTTCTTTATCTGAGAAGTGTGCATTCATCTCTGATGCCCATTTGTGGATTGGGTCTTTGAATTTGGACAGGTACATTTTTTTTTATTCTTTGTATGTTCTAGATAGAAGCCCTTTATCTGGGGAAAAGCCAGCTAGAATTTTCCCCCAATTTGTGGGGTTTTTTTTTACTTTGCTGCTGATTTCTTTAGATGTGCAAAAACTTCAGTACAGCATCCAGTGTTAATTCTCTACTATCTTCTCTATAATTTGGCATTTCCTTTATTGTTTTTGTGTTAACTAATGCTAAGTTAATATTATATAATACAGCATCCTGTGCAAATTCCCTACTGTCTTCTCTATAATTTTGTATTTCCTGTATTGTTTTTGTGTTATGCTGGTTTATACGTCTCCATTCTTTTGTCTTTAAAATGAAATTAAAAAAAGAAACCACCAACAGAGTAACCCACGAACAGAGTAACCCACAATTAACGGAAAACCCACTAATTGGGAAAAAAATTTATCCAAATGCCCCTCAGGCAAAATACTCCTATCTAAAACATATAAAGAATTCAAAAAAGTCAGGCCCCAAAAATTCAGAGACTGAATCCAAAAATGGGCATCTCAGATGAACACACACTACTCAGAGGAAGAAATACTAATGACAAATAAATATGTGAAAAAATGTTCAACATCATAGTCATTCAAGAAATGCAAATTAAAACAACACTCAGATTTCATCTCAGCCCACAAAGAACGGCTATCATTAAGAAATCAACCAATGACAAATGATGGAGAGGCTGTGAGAAAAAAGGAACACTTCTCCACTGCTGATGGGAGTGTTGATTGGTGAAACCATTGTGGAAATCAGTCTGGACATTTCTTACAAAACTAGGATTGGAAGTCCCACTTAACCCAGCTATTCCCCTTCTGGATATTTTTCCAGAAGAATTTAAAACATCATAACACAGGGATATAGAGGTACCCATGTTTATCGCAGTGCAATTTGTCATAGCTACAGCTTGGAAACAATCCTAATGTCCATCAACGGAGGAATGAATAAAATGATGTGATATTTCTGTACAATGGAGTGCTCCCTATAAAAAAAGATAAACTCAAGGCTTTTATACATAAATGGATGCAACTAGAGACCATACTCATAAATCAAATAAATTGGGCTCAAATGTGTAAAGATCACACTGTCTCCCTGGTGGAAGTATATGAAAGAGTAAATACCACCCAAAACATACAATAGATAATAAGAAAAGGAAAGAAACTACTCAAAGGAAGGAACAACTGGGATGAGAGAAAGAAGAAAAATTCCTAAGGCCAAATATATATATATATATATATATATGGTATACCTATACTGTTGGTATCTGATAGATTGTTGAGAACAGTTAATGATTAAAAGGGGTGTTTTCCTACTATTTTGACCAGTTTTGAATGTTCATATCTGGTAACCGGAGCCACTTATATGATGACAACAATTTGCAGTATAACAACCAGTGGTGAATTCCTACAATCCTGCCTAGTACCACTATGTATTGCCACTATGTTCTTTTAAATTATCATTTTCTTATTCTTTAATGATTTGATCAATTTTCTATTCTTATGTGGTAATCTGAGCAACTTCGTTAAAGATAACAATATGTAATATAAAAACTACTATTAATCCCTATCATTTGGTTTGAAAACGTGTATCATTTTTAATGTCCTTGCTTTGTGTTGTTTGTATTTTGTTTTTGTTCTTTTAGTTTTTTATTATTGTCTTTAAAATTAAGTAAAAGTTATAATCAGTATTGAACTTAGGAACTTGTGCAAGATAAGGACATGCTAAACTACTGATGTACATCACCAGCCCTTCTTACTGGTGCTGTAAAAATAATCATTGAAGTTTGGAAGATTGCCCCCGATGTACAAGCGTGTTTACTGAATTAATTGAAATGTTATATCATTTAATTGAATTTCCATTCCTATTTGAAATCTTACTGTTCTTCCCAGAAAATGTTAATCTTTCCACCGTTCTTAATTATATATGTCTTCTTTCTGAATTATGTCATAACAACTAGAGGGATAGTGAAAGACTGTTATAAATATCATCCACTATTTATCTCCTTCACATTGAGTAATCATTTAGATTTTCATGTTCAAAGCATGTCTCTCAAAAAGTTTGAATTTGTGCCAAGTCATAAGATTTGCAACCACAAATTTCCTTGCTCAAGTGTCTTTGTTCTTTCACCTGGAATGCAATCTCTATGAAGTCACTTCTAAACACATTCATATAAATAAACCTGAATAATAGAGGAACCATACGTAGCTTTAAATGTCAGAGCATATGCCAAAAAAGTAGGCAATTATTATAATTACCTTCATACTTATACACATTTCTTACTGTAATGGTGAGCTCTTTCTGCAAGTTAATCATTCCTAAAAACAAAATATAATGTCTTTATTATCAGTGGAATGCAATTATGTGGAGGATTGTGTGCTGAAATTTATGCATCTGCACTTTAATGTAGGTTATCTACGGGTGGCTCTGCTTAACCTGACTGGGCTTTTGAATATACTGAGGACTCAGTTGGCTGTAGGTTGGCCTGGGCTAGCTTTTGTTGGGACCACTGCTTCTCATTAACATGGCCCTTCTTTTTTGGGTGGTTAGTCTGGGATAACAGGTGGTGAGGTAGCATTCCAAAATAGAGGAGCACAAATGCACCTTGAACTCCTTTGACACATTTTCCTTTTTTTTTTTTATTTTAAAAAAATAAAAGTACAAAAACATATTGACAAACAGACACCAATTAGCATAAAAAATAGTACAATCACAACTAATCTATAGACAAGGTGATATGATCTCAAAAGTGGTTATTGCTTTATCCATTGATATCTTCGAAGTGTAAATATATAAACCCATATACAGACATGCAAATTTAGTCAGACAATTAATCCTCTCAACA
>PVLD010015140.1:0-49738 GCA_004027595.1 Dinomys branickii | reverse complement strand
TCAGAGCCACAGCAGCTCCCAGGGATCCAGCCAAGGAACAAACGGGAACTGGAGCACAACAGCAAGAGAGAGCTGCAGGTGGAGATGGATCACACGGCCCCACACCCTTCTCACTCCAACATCAAGCAGGAAGCATGAACTGAGTTACTGGGCTTCAGCTCCCACCCTGAACGCCCTCTGTGAGCACCTTGAGCCTCGGTGGCCTGTGCAATCACCACCTGTTCCTGACAGCAATGGGACGAGTCCACAGGCTTCAGGACTCACCCCAAACTACTAATATGAGCAACAAGAGTGTCTCCATACTGCTTGCATATATGAACCTTGTATGAACCCATGGCAACCGGGTAGGCAGCAGAGAGAGAACCTCCCGGAGGAATGCCACTCAGACATAGGAATATAGCAACATGTGAAGGACAGAAAGGAAAGAGGTAGATATCCTGAACTTGAGAAGGATCTGAAATGGGAACTGAAACCCTCAGAAAGACTAAGCAAAACCTCCTCTGGAGGAGGGGATCGGAGATCTGCCATGGCGCAGTCGGAGAGAGAGGAGACGGAGAGGGAGGAGGTCGCCGCTCCAAGCACACCCTTGGCCCAGGCCCTCGTTTCGGCATTTGCAGCTTCAGCTTCGGAGACCCATTGCCCAGCTGCAAGGGGTGGGGAACCGTAATGCTGGAGATCAGGAGGAGGTGGGAGGATAAGAAAGGGCCTCTGGCATCAAGGCAATGGGACAGAGCCAAAAGGGTCACAGAGGGCACCCTGATGGGGGCGCGTGCCCCACGGCTGATCCACTGAGGGCCCCGCGGCTGCTCCGCAGTGGGCCCCGTGGCTGCTCCTCTGTGGGCCCGGTGGCTGCTCCGCTGTGGGCCCCGTGGCTGATCTGCAGTGGGCCCTGAGGCTGCTCCGCTGTGGGCCCCGCGGATGATCCACAGTGGGCCCTGCGGTTGTGCTGCAGTGGGCCCCGCGGCTGCGTTATAGTATAGTCTGAGACAGCTATATCTCTTCCCAAGGTGAGAGTCCAAGGATATAGATAAACCCAGGAGTACAGTTATTATCACAGGGAAAATGACTGATTGAGTGGTAGGGCAACGGAGATGAGGGAGGAGAAAAATTGAATGATCAAATGGGCCATCATCTGCGTAACTGAGTAACAAAGGTGAAGGTAACATTATGCAGGACAGCATCCAGAGCTAATTCCCTTCTATGTTCTCTATAATTCTGTATTTCCTCAATAGTTTTTGTATTAACAGAAGTGAAGATAACTTTATATTATACAGCATCCAGTGCAAATTCCCTACTATCTTATCTATAATTTGGTATTTCCTTTAATGTTTTTGTGTTAACTAATGTGAAGATAACTATGTAATATAATATCCAGTGCTAATTCCCTACTATATTCTGTATAACTTTGTATTTCCTGTATTGTTTATGGCTTTTCTGGTTCATATGTCTCCATTCTTTTGTCTTTAAAATAAAATTTTAAAAAATAAATAAATAAAAATAAATAAATAAAAATAAAAATTCCCCACCAAGCCCCCCAAAAACTAAAGAACGGGTCAGGGATGTTCAGTTCTCTAGATTTTTTCAGTGGGACTTTTATCTGAGCATCACATCGATTAACCTTGAGATCCTCGTCACTGTCAAATGGCATTCTCCCTTGGGGCTTATTTTTACCTGTAGTGGCCTTATTATTTAATTTTTTAGGGTGAATGTCCATAAGAGAGTCTGATCTTTCTGATTCACTGTATAAGGCTACCTGCTCAGCCAGTCTTTTAGCTCTTTCCGAAAATACACACTCTTCATCCTTTGTATTGAATGACTTCCTTGCATCTCGTGTTTCCTTAGCTTTCCTCTCCCTGCCAGCTGGAGCATCTGTCCAGACTGATCGATCTCCAGATTTGTCATCAGCTCTTCTCTTACAGGTCCTTGGCCCAAGACCAAAGGCTCATTTCTGGAGGAAGCTCAGTCATCCATGACTCTCTTGTAATTGATTTAGGTGAATTATCATCCACTTTAGTTTTTCTTTCATTCTCTGGGCTCTTTTTTCAAACTCTGCTGTTGCACAATAGTTAACTGATCTCTTGGCAGGCATCGGTCCAGCAAACAGTGTCCTCATCTTCACTGCTGTTTCCTTGTGAGAGTTGAATATGATATTTGTCCTGTGTCACCTCTGCCTTGGTCACTTTTCTGTATTGATTTAATGAAAGCAGGGGGCAATGCCGGACCTATTATAGGCTGGGGTTTGGGTCCTGCTCCTTTTTCTCTGGTGTCCCAGCACCATCAGGGTCCTTCGTCATCCCTGGTGGCCAACTCTGGTCATGCGCACAAGTCTACATGCACACGCCAGATCTCCAAATAACAAGACCGTGAAGCGCTGCCAAGGCCAGAAGTTTTTCTGGTGCTGAGCAATGACGTATCTGCCTGTGGTTGGCTGAAAGGGTTGGGGATGTAGCTCAATGAAAAGGCCCTGATTTCAATCCTCAGTTAAAAGTAAATAAATAAATAAATACATGAGGAGAGAGAGAGAATACCTAATTAGACAGTACTTATTTATAGTGTGACTTTTTCAAATACATATACGTATATATGCGCAAAGATTTCATCCTGAGTTCAATAGACTATCTGAATTTTGCCACTCATCTTTCTTTGCTTACATAATATTTAATGAAAGTACAAAATTATCATAACAGATATGAATGATATAAACATATTGAGAAAACACCCCAGGTGATTCTTGGTAAAGAGATCAGAGAACTTGAGGGAGCAGCCCAGATGCCCTTGGAGGCTTCCTATGAGGGGTTTGCCATGTGACCTTTGCCCTGTGACCCACACAACACTTCCTGCAGAAACAGGAAGCTCCAGAGGAGTGAGATTCTACAGTGAAAATGGTTGCCCACCCCGGTGTCCAGAGGCAGCCTCTCTTAATCGATCAGTAGATGGGCCTTTCCTTAGTGTCTGTCTTTATGTATTATTACAGTAAATACAGTTTTGGTAATCTGCCACCTCACCTGAAATAAATGCTAGCAATCATTCTACGGTATTGAATCAATATGCATCTCATTTCCCATCCAGCAAAATGGAACTAGAGACAGAGGAAAAGAAGAAAAAGAAAAGGAAATAAAAGAGAGAACAAGGAAAAGAGAAAAGGAAAGAAGTGTTCAAACAGAAGTGACTTCACAAGAGTCAGGGAAGATTTTTCTGACCCACCTCCTATGGCAGATCTCATAGTTGGCACAGGCACCCAAGGAGGTGATGCCAGTGTGCACCTCTCTTCGTGTGGGTGTTCTCAGGTCAGAACTCAGAGCCATGAGCTCTGCAGCCCTCATTCTCCGAGCAAGGTAATCTTTCTCCTCCCCTTGTCCCCTTGCTTCCTCCCCTGTTTTTCCCTTCTTCACATCCCTGCACTGTGTCTCTCTGCAGCTTAACATGGACTCACTCCATAAGCACAATGACCCATTAGATGTTTAAGTGTCTGGCTCTGTGAGAAGGAAGCTGCACAAATCCCAGGGGGCCCCTGCTGTCAGTTAGTCCCCTACCCACTGTCCCCTGAACTGTAGGGAGCAGCTGAAGCTGGAAATACTTCGGTCCTGAGAAAAACATCCTGCCTGAGACAATTTCAGTCATTAGTTGCTAGGCAATCCTGTGTCTCATAATACTAACCTTGTCAAAAGGATAAGTAAATGCCCTCACTGTTGTTGTTCAGTTCTTCTTCTCCCATCTGGAAAGAGGTCTCCACATGACCTCAGCTTTGTCTCTGGTCTTATTTTCTAAATCCCCTTGCTGTTTTTCCCCAAGACCAATAAGAGCCATGTGGGTTGAAGCAAATTGGTGCCTCTACAGGGACTAACCTGGTAAGGAAAATTGGTAAATATTGGGACGCTTCTCAAATTTGCATGCAGCAGGAGGGAGAAGTGCGTTAGTAGGTCAATATTCAGCATAGGAGTGCTGTATTGGCAACTATCGGGTATAAAAATTGGGGCATGGAAGTCTACTTACCTTTAAAAAAAAGAAATAGGACTCAAGCAAAAAGGAAAAAAGGTGAATTCATTTACTAGTAGTTGAAGATGGGGCAAACAGAGTCTCAAGAATCACAGACATACATGTGTGTAAAAGTGTTTTTTGCATGCTTGATATACGCATTTATGTTTCTTTTCTGGATTTTGGTTAGAAGGGGTTTTACAACAACAAAGGATTTGGCTCAGAGAACTACTTTAAAATCAAGTGCTAAGTGGGCAAAGGAGGGTGGAACAAAGGTACCACTGGTAGGGATTAACTTCTAACTTTCTTCAGTCAGATAAGGAAGATAAAAAAGAAAATTCTTTTAAATTGTGCTCAACTGGCTTCGAGCGGCATGGAACCCCCAGGGAGAGGGGCACAGGCTGGGTGCAAAGAGGGCCTGTTCCTGACAGTAAGACAGGTCAGTGAGCTGCTACCAGCAGCTCACCCAGCCCCTAGGTGACAGAGCAGAAGCTGCAGCCAGAGGCAGGAGCCCAAATGCAAAGAGGTCTCCAGGTTTTGCCCTATACTTAATTTGGACTATACAGGCAAAATCAAATTTATGGCTCAATTTACTCAAAACTTTGCTTAAATCACCCCAGACTTTCATATGGTTCAGTTGGTCATTCTTTCCTTGGTGAAAATTCAAAAATTATAAATAAAGGAATCCAAAGGTTTTGGGTTTTCTGATATATGTTGGGTTGAAAAATAGAAATTAATTATTTAAAGGGAAAACATTTTAAAGGGTTTCTAGACACAAGTACATATGGCCTCTAGCTGTGGCAGCTGCAGGTCAGCAGTAACAAAGGTACTAGATTGCTGACCTGGAGGGATGCAAATGGCCCTTCTGCAGGGAATACAGGCTCTCAGGGAACGCAGCTGTTTTCTCTCTCTCCAGTACAGTGGGTGCACACAGAAGATGCCTTCATGATTTTCCCTCAAAGTGATTGATTTAAGAGACTGTGTCCATCCTCAAGATAAAAAATGTTTGGCCTGTAGTTGAAAAAAATCATATTTCCTAAGATTTACAATAATGAGGATTTCTTTAAAGTTTACTTAAACATAATTCCCATAAGTGGAAACTTTTCCCCTTATCTCAAACCGCTTGTCTCAAAAAATGTATATGTCAGTGATAATTTTGGTCTTATAGAGTTATAGTAAAAAATTTCCCCATTTTAGATTTACAGCTAATAAAGCTGCCTTGCCTCAGTTAATAGTTTTCTTGACATCGTGGACAGGATATGCTGCTGATTTGGGAAGTTTTTGTAAGTCTTTGGTGTTCTCTTGATTCCTAATAAGCTTGACTGCCTGTTTTATATTCCTAAATTTATTTGGTATAGAAAAACTTTGATATTTTACAAACAGCTATAAAGGTTTAGACTGGGCAATCTGAAAGCATTGGGGTTTGAATGGTCACTTGATTTTGACATCCCATTTAAATGGTAACAAGCCTGGCGATGGCCTCCAGAGGGGTGGAAGCTGTGACAACCTTTTCATGTTTGGTTCACCTTATCCAACAAAGATATATTATGTTCCAAACTGTTCATAGCAACCCTATCTGATTTTCAGACTTTATTTTGTAATATTAATTGGCTTGGTTCAACTCAGCTGGAGTCCTTTGGCAGTCTTGGGGTCCACGGGGGGTCCACTTGGGGTCTTTTCAATGGCTTTGGTTATGAGGTGTAAACTCTTATTATTTCTTTTTCTTCAGTTCAATAATTTCCACCTTTTGGCAATCTACATCAGCTAACTTCTCTAGTGTTATTGACCATCAGTATCGTTCAGACAAATTAATTCAATTTGCTTCTGTTTCCACAGGTGGGTCATCTTAGGGTCAGGGAGGTTATGTGACAGCTTCTTCTTCCAAAATATAGGATACAGGTTTTTCACCATACGATCAAAATTCAATTACAAAAGCAAGGGAGAATCAATCCCTCCCACTCACTAGGCAGTATATACTATTAACTTTAAATTCTACAAAAGATGGAAAGTGCAGCAGCAGAAAGACAATTCCATCAGGTAAAAGAAAAAAAGGTAAGAAGGGTCCTTTGGAGATATCTCCATACTGGACAATGAAAGGGACCCAGTCTACTACTTATGTGGGGTAGAGGATATTCTTGTATTTTTCTAGAGAATGTTGAATGACCTATTTGGGCACCACAGCGTGCTATCTGGCTCTATCATGGTCTCAAATCTGGAGAAGAAGTTGGTTCTACCTTTTGGGGAGCTGGTGTTCAGTCCTGTGACAGCAACACCTCAAAGACCTCTCTACAATAGACTGACAAGAATGAGACTAGGTCTGACCTGGGGCCAACCAACAGAATTGACCCAGAATGCCCAGGAGATGCTAACAAAAATGGGAATCAAGAGTATGTAGAGATAACTGAGCTAAAAGTTATGAGTTTCTTAAGATAAAATAAAAAGTGTGTTAACTAGAGATGAAAGATTGTATTCCTTCCAAATTCTTCTCCTAAGAGATCCGTGCTAATTGACAAACAACAAAATCTGACTAGTCTATTTATAATTATAAATTTCTAAAATTGTAATAGAGTTACTAAATTCAATTTGGTCAAAAATATATCTAAGTGCACGCTGATTTTATAAGTTGTTTGTCTAATCTGTCAACCGGGATATTTGTTATTTGTTTGTCATATCCACAAACAGCTGTTCCCCTTTTAATTTTGAGCTCTACAATTTTTCTCTTTGCCTTTTTTCCTTAATTTTTTTGGATCATTTGTTCATAATACAGTATGGGTTACAGACTTAAAAGCATGCTTCCCCCTGGGTTACCAGCTGGTGTAAGTGATATAAAAATTGGTTTTCTCACAGCTCATCAAAAGTTAAGATAATTAAAAATTCCTTAGGGTGAGGAAAGATTATTGGACAGGACTCCAATTGTTGAATAGAGGAGTGTCCAACTTTTGTTCATTAGTAAGGAGCCCCCAGTGATCTCCATAGTCTCTTGGGAGACACCCCTAGTAATTTGGTCATAGTCAAAAGATAAAGTTTTCTAGAAAAATGCAGAAAGGTTTTCTCATGAAAGATGCTCTTGGTTAAAAAAAATAAACAAAAGTTTTAACATGTGTATGACAATTCAGTATTGTTAATCTCATGCTGTATAAGTGTATTCATGATTCCAGATGTGCAGTTTAACAAAATGTTAAACAAGGTTTGCTTATGGTGGTAAGTCATTTCTTTCAGAGTCAGTCCTCTGCCCTTAACAAAAAACTTACGTGATGTACATCCCATTAAAGGACAAATTAGGTAAAAGCTTCTTATGTATTAGAGATGATTGGGTAAAAGGGTTATGTTATGTCAAAATGAAAATTTAGACTTCTGGGAGGATGGCAACTGGGTAAGCAGCAGAGAAAGATCCTCCCAGAGGATCGCCACCCAGACCCTGGAAGATAGCAACATAGAGAGATAAGAGGGAGATAAGTAGGCCTCCAGGACCCAGGAAGGATCTGAAATGAGAACTGAAGCCCTCCGAAAGAGCAAAAAGACCTCTCCTGGAGGAAAAGCTCAGAGGGCCGCCATGGGGCAGTTAGAGGAAAAGAAGGCAGAGGAGGGAGCCACCGCTCCATACACACTCTCGGCCCGCTCCCTCATTCCGGCATTTGCAGCTTCAGCTTCGGAGGCCTGTGCTCTCGGGAGCCTCCCAACTCAGCGAGGTGAAAGCAGAGTTCCGAGAGCTGGGCCAAAGCCAGAGTGGAGAAGGCACAGTCTGGAAAAGACGCAGCAGCAGATGGGAGGTGTTGTCGAACTCAGCGTGAGGATGAAAAGCTACTGCCATTAAAGCAGCACGCCCGCTCTGCAGCAGCCTTTCTAATCAGTGCAATGAGGCAAGGTAGAGTCAAAGCAAACAGTACACAGCCCACCACACCCAGCTCTATGCCTGCACCAAGGCTGTGGTCTCCTACCTCTCCACTATGTGAGCAACTACCAGCAGAAAGCAGCAGAGAGCAGTGGCAGTGACCCCAAGGCCACAGCAATTCCTAGGGATCCAGCCAAAGAACAAATGGGAACTGTAGCACAACAGTAAGAGAGGTGCAGATGGAGGTGGATCCTATGGCCCTGCGCCCTTCTCATTCCATCAAGCAGATAGCATGAGCTGAATTACCGGGCTTCACCTCCAACCCTGAACTCCCTCTGTGAGCACCTTGAGTCTTGGTGACCTGAGCACTCAACTTGTGTTCCCTACAGAAATGGGATGAGTCCACAGCTTCAGAACTCACCCTAAACTACTAATATGAGCACCAAGAGGGACTTCATATTGCTTACATATATGAACCTTGTATGAACCCACAGTGACAAATTACACAAAAAGCAGCAGTCCTGGAGTCCAAGAGACAATAACATACTCTATACTAAAGACCCGAGAAAATCCTCCAATTCTCTTCTAGAACTAATAACTAAACTTAGTACACTCCCTGGCCTAACTCAATGAGCACGGGTGGGGGAGACCTCATGCCACTTGTGCCCAGCATCATAAGTACGCCCAGTGCCCAGCTGTAAGGGATGGGGAGCGGAAGCACTGGAGATCAATTAGGCTAGGCCCCCAGGAGCGCCTTGTTGGGTCGGAGCCTGGAGGTCTGCAGGGATGACCCCATGGTCTCA
Organism: Dinomys branickii; assembly: GCA_004027595.1. Classification (NCBI taxonomy): domain Eukaryota; kingdom Metazoa; phylum Chordata; class Mammalia; order Rodentia; family Dinomyidae; genus Dinomys; species Dinomys branickii. Next base: position 41,128 of record PVLD010015140.1, on the reverse strand, counting down.
ACTGGGCCTGCAGGAGCACCTCATAGGAGCAAGGTGGAGCCCAGCAGTCCTCTGGGTTGACCAGGCCCCTGGAAGCACCTTGTTGGGGAGGAACCCAGTGGTCTGCGGGGGCAACCCCACAGACTGGCTCAGGTCCCCAGGAGTGCCTCACTGAGGCAGAGCCCGGCAGTGCTTGGGGGCGACCCTTAGAACTCAACCAAGTCCCCCCCAGGAAGCACCTTGCTCATCCAGAACCTTGTGGCCTCCAGGGGCAACCCCGTGAACTGGTCCAGGTCCCCATGAGTGCCTCATTGAGGTGGGGCCCGGCGGTCCTCAGTGTGAACCCATGGACTGGACTCGACCCCCAAGGGTCTTGAGGGCTTATCAGTCGGGTATGACCATAGTGTATTTGGTTCCCTGTCTATGTACCGTCTTTGTGGATGGGTGCTTTTCCATCTAGTGCCATAGTAATTTGAGTGCACCCATGTTTGTTACAGCATAGTTTGAACCAGCCATGTGCCTTCCCAGTGTGAAAGCCCAAGGGAGTAAATAAACCAAGAACTACAGTTACTGTCAGAGGGAAGATGATTGACTGGATGGAAGAACAATGGAAATGAGGGTGGAGAAAACTGTATGATTAATCGAAAGAGCCATCATTTTTATAACTGAGTACCAATAGTGAAGATGTCATTTTGTAATATGGCATCTATTTTTACTTCCTCAATATCTGCTCTATAATTCTGGGTTTCCTTTATCGTTTATGCGTTATGCTGATTTATAACTAAGTAAGAAATGTGAAGACAATATTATGTAATACAACAGCCATTGTCAATCCCCTACTTTCTTCTGTATAATTGTGTATTTTCTTCATTGTTTTTCAGATAACTGAGTAACAAATATGAAGATATTATGTAAAACAGCATTCATTGTCAGTCCCCTACTATCTTCCTCCTAATTTGTGTATTTCCTTATTTAAAAAAAAGAAAATTTAAGTATGTTACAGAAAGTCATCATGATTGTCATGCTGCAATGTAATATACATGGTTTTGATTTCTAAATTTCTGTTTAAAAATATGTAACTGTTGTCTATTAACATTGTATATGGATTTAAATAGTAGGCTATCCATGGTTGTTAAAAAATGTTTCAGTTTATGTTCTAAGGTGTTTGATATTTGGCTAAGATAGTAATATTAAGCTTACTGCCTCCATTTTAATGTAATGTCATTAATCTCTTCTGGATGTTTAACAACTGAGGTTTAGAAACCAAAAGTTAGATAGATGGGCTAAGAAAACAGCTGATATTTTGACTCTAGCCCTCAGAGATCAGTGAGGACGTAGGACGTAAGAGAACCTTGCCGCAACATCCTATAACTTGGTTGATTCCTTGATCTTCTGATCAAGGAGATTATGGGACCACAGAGGAAAGTGATTCTATGATGTATATTGTTCCTAAGCAGAGTCACCAGGAGAGAAAAAACCCCAAGCTTTCACAGAAGCCATCCTGGTGAAGCAATGGCCATGACTCATCCAGATAGCTGACACTGACAGAAGAACTAAGAGGTGCTGTACTTGGTTCCACGGTAAGTCCAGAGGAGCCTTAACTGACCTTGATAGATAGCAAAAAATGGATTAATATGGATCTTGCTTTAACTGGCTTTAAACATCCAGCAGAAAAGTATAACCAGAAGATGTAGAAAATATTAATGTATCTTTTTTTTTTTCCAGTACCGGGGATCGAACTCAGGACCTTGCGCTTGCCAGGCAAGCGCTTATGCCACTGAGCTATACCCCCAGCCCCGAGAGATGTAGAAAATAAAGTCATAGTAATATGTTAGGTGTAAAAGGTTCAAATCACTGACAACTTCTGACAGTTGCCACCTGTACTGGTAACTCATTACTATTATGGATTAATGGATGGTAGAGGGTTAAATTGCTGAATACATTTATCTAAGATCTTTGGACTCAAAATCTTTAGCCTAAATGCGTAAGTTCGCTGAGAATGGAAATGGTTCAAGAATGAGAAGGTCTTCTACAGAGTCCTCCAAACACAGCTTCTCCAGCTGCAACTGAATACCCATCGCTTATGCTACAAAATAGAAAAGAGGGAGATGTAGGGAGCAGCTGAAGCTGGAAATACTTTGGTCCTGAGAAAAACATCCCACCTGAAACAGTTCCAGTCATTAGTTGCTAGGCAACCCTGTGTCTGGTGTTGACAACACTGTTGAAGTGTAAATAAATATCCCTATTGTTGTTGCTCAGCTCCTCTTCCGGCGTCTGGAAAGAGGCCTCCACCTGACCTCAGCTTAGTCTCTTATTTTCTAAATGTCCTCGTCGTTTTTTCCCCAGGACCATCAAGGGCCATGTGGGTTGCAGCACTTACCTTTCACCCCAGATACATTTCTTTCCTTTTTTAAAACCTAAGTTTTAAATGCAGGGAAGGAAGCAGGTGGGAAGGGAAGGAGAATAAAAAGGGATCAAGAAGTGTCATGTACATGCACCTGCTCCCTAAGCTGAACAGAAACCTCAGGTACTATAAACATGTACTAATAAGATAAAGTTTTAAAAATAAGTTTTGTTTTGTTTTCATTTGACAAATAATAATTGTACACATTTATGAGGTACACTGTGAGAAGCTGATGTATATTTTGAGGTTATATAATGTATGTAACAACATGATACATGTGTTGTGTGTACAACTAGAAGACAATATTCTCAATATGAAATGATGGTTATGCTAAAATCCCTGATATAATCATATAACTCAACACATACATACATCAGTCAGCCATCACCTCACATTCGGCTGGCTGTAGGTGGAGCCGCCTGGTGGCTCCTATGGCCAATGACTGTTGTTGCCTAAAATGCTGAATGGGGCCTGGCGTGAAGCTCAGGGTGGAGCCCTTGCCTAACGTGTGTGGGGCCTAGACTCCTGGGTACCACCAAATGCAGCACAGAAACAAGATGAAATGTGTCTTCCTGGCACACCATGCCTTTACAGAGCTTTGCAGCTTGGCCTTCACAAACACGTGATAGGTGATGTGAGTGTGTTGTGTGTGTGGAACCTCGCAAGCACTAGCTCCATACACCACCAATAGGATCGTCCCTTATCACATCAAAATGCTGTCGGTCATAGTGACAGGACACAGTGCCCCATGTTATATTCTAACAGGCTGAATACAGCATATGCGTGTGTTCGGGAAAGCAAACTGACTAATGAACTTCTAGTCATTTCTTTCTATAAATAAATTATTACACAGCTTCCTAAATAAATTATCTCAGATAAGTGAATATATATTTTTATTTTACCTTTAAGAGACAGGGATGTATAAGGCTCTGGGTTTGATCCCCAACACCACCAAAAGAATAAATAAATAAATAGGAAAAGGATATTGCTATGTAGTTCAAGATGACCTTGAACTCACTGTGTAGCTGATACTGACCATGAACTCATAGTGACCCTCCTGCCTCAGCCTTCCAGGTGCAGGTATGCATCACCACATCTGCCTAGGTGAATGTGTCTACATGTAGACTCCTCCAAATAATAGATGACAAAAATATAACTTCCAGAGTAAAACCCAAATGTCAAGGGTGTTCAGGATGTCTCCCCTGGGTCTGGGTTATCTCACTGTATGAACATCTATGCATGATAATGTGGTATTTCTTGGGCATTTACTAGGAGCCAAGTCCTGCACTTATATGTATTAACTAATTTAAACTTCACAACAGCCCTATGAATTGAGGGACGTTATTATTCTTCCTCTACAGAGGGGAAAACCAAGACATGGACAGATAAAGTGACCTGCTCAGAAGTACATGCCCTTGGCAACCCCGAGGCCACCCAGGTTCAGCATTTACTAGGATGACTCACAAAACTCACTATAGTTGTATGTGCGGCCATGATTTATCACGAGGAAAAGACACAGAGCAAAATGACCGAGTGGGAAGGCACACTGAGCAAAGTGCAAGGGAAACCAGCACCTGCAAGAGAGTCCTGCCCTGTACAGTCCCATGGATACACTTATCCCCCCAGCTGTGGGTGGAGAGGGGGTGCCCAGAGTGGGAATCTTGCAGCAGCCTCTGCCCAGACCCCAGCAAGAGCAGAGCAAAAATCACACTGTGTGCAAAGCAGTTCAGCACTGAGACATGCTTATCAGTTCAGGAAATGCAGGGGCCCTTCTTGAAATACAAGGTCTGTGGTGCCAGCCAGGGGCTTACAAGGAAGTCTTTCTAAGGAGCACCACTGAAACTGACCGGAACAACTCCTTTTTTTGTTTCTTTGCCTGCTAAATGGAAAAGCTGGGCCTCCATTCATGAGGCCACCCAAGGAGCATCTGCTGTCACTTCATGCATGTCAGGTGTCCAAAGACAGATCCAGGAACCCAGAACCCTGGGGTTAGAATTTAGCGAGAGAGTCATTAGCCTGTGGTGACAGCAAAAGCCTTGCGATTGGCAAGATGCACACAGGAAGTGGCAGCTCTGACTCACCTTTGTGCTATCTGCTCAGCCTGGTGGTCACCCATCCCTGGCCTGGGGGGAGAGGAGCAAGCACTGGTGGCTGCAAAGGCATAGATGCCTCAGGCCACCATGCTGTTAGTGCGCGCCAGACCCTCCTTCTGTAGTTCAGATGTAGTTCAGAGCAACCCGGCAGATACCAGCTCTTCTTGCAAGGCCAGAGGCTCCTTTCCCCTACCTCTACAGTCCTGCCGCTATCTGATAGTTGAAGGCTTTTCCACTTCTTCCGCGGCCTGCAGCCTCTTTTTTTTTTTTTATTACCGGGAATGAACTAACTCATGACCTCAGGCTTGCCAGGCAAGTGCTCACAGCCTCTTCTCAAGCCTCTGGTCCGTCACTTCTTTCCTTTATGCCAAGATGCAACCACCCAGCCGGTCCCATCTTTCCCCTCCTGAGCCCACTGCCTTTCTAGTCACCATAAAGGTAAGTCTTCAGGTCCTCTGATTTGAAACGCTTGCTTGCTTATTGCTATTTGGTAAGGCCAAGAATGACTGTCACACCAGTAATGAACACAGGCTTTAGGGCTCCCGGAGTCCCGGAGCTGTGAACGGCTCGGGGCTGCTGAGGGTCGTGCTGCAGCTCTGAAGCGGAGGGAGATGTAGGCCTTCAGGGAACTCCCAGGTTGAACTCAACAGTGACTGGGGTGGGGATGATGGTCCCCCACCTGGGGATCAAGACTGTAGCTCTGAGGACCTCAGCCAGAGCGGCTGGCTGGCCACACAACCCTGGTCACATTTCTCGACGTCTCAGGATCGCCATGCCCTCTTCTTTGCATGAACTTTCTTTCCCCTTCCCATCTCCAGTGATGAGTGAATCCACCACACAGTGTCTGTCCTAAAACCAGAGGACTGAGCCATTTAGGGCTCCCAGGCAAAGAGCTAGAGAATGCAGAGGAAAGATGCCAAGCAAAAGCGGAGAGCTGGTGCTTTGCTCTTGCACAGGTACCAAGAGCCCTCCCGGCTGTGACTCCCATGGGTCCACACAGGCAGTGTACCATCTCTGCCCCCTCACATTAAATAAATAGCAGGCAACGTGTGCACAGCCCATGGCTCTTGCAACAGGGAAAACAGAGATTAAGGAAGTGATGAGCAGAGGGAGGCTTGTTACAAAAGCAGAACCAAAGGAGTCACGACAGAAGGGAACCAGACCCAGAGAGAGACACACAGTGCTTTGAAGCTGAAGCAGGCGGATACAGACGGGGTGATCAGGGAGCAGACAGGGGCTCGGATCTGGGGCTTTGCACCTTAACCTAAGGACGAGGGAGGCCGATGAAAGACTTTTAGGATACTAATTCAATCAGGTCTGTATTTTAAAAAGGAAGATTATGGATCCAGGGTAAAGACCGTGTGTGGGTGCGTGTGCATGTGCATGTGTGTGTGCGTGCGTGCGCGCGGATGGGGGAGGAAGAAAGAGGCTCCTTTCTTAGACTGGACTGAAGACTGAAGACGGAGTTCTGCCCAAGGGCACAGCAGCCAGGGTGGGAGGCAGGGAGGGTGGGGACTTGCTTAGGGGACTGCAGAGGGGCGCTGTGCTCTGACACGTGTGCGCGTGTGTGCACAGGGGCAGGCGTCTGTGTGTGCGCGGTGAGTGTGGGGGGCTGATGGAAGGACTTGTACAAACAGATTGTATTTTGGACCTTCTCACTTCCAGTTCTCAGCATCAGCAGGATACAGACCTTAGAGAGCTCTCAACTTCGTGTGCTTTGAGAAAACTCCCCTGCTACAAGAAAGGAAGAGACATTTGTGTTGTTGCATCTAGCAAATATTATTTTTGCTTTTAGAAACATCACTCTAGGGGTTGGGGTTGGGGCTCAGCAGCGGAGCCCTTGCCTGGCATGCACAAAGCTAATGAGGGTTTGAACACTAGAAACAAATATTTTTAAAATTTAAAAAATATCACTCTGATTTTTTTGGTATCTTTCACAAAGTATTTCACTTTTGGCTACATCAGCCTCATGTTTAACTGGGAAATTCCTTCCTGTCAATGCAGTAGGCTTTAGAAACACAGCAATGACTTGAGAGTGAAAATTCTGAATATTGAAAACCTGAGAAGTTGCTTTGAAGGATGTATATGCCATAGACCAATATGAAAGGTTGTTCTATGCTATGACTTTTCTACACTCAGTTTAGGAATAAAGTATACCTCCTCTGTGAGCTGAGCGTGGTGGCACATGCCTGTAATTCCAGCATTTGGGAAGCTGAGGCAGGAGGATTGCCTGGAGTTTGAGGCCAGCCTACATGACATAGCAAGACCCTGCCCACCCCCCAAAAAAAGAAAGAAAGAAAGAGTATACCTCCTGCTTGAAAGAAATTGTAGGCTCTGGGAAAGGAGAAAGGTAGATCTGATTACTGTAACTTCAACTATGGAACAAGCTAATGTCAAGTCTTGGTTAACTAGGGACCAAATACTAGGCTGGGCTTTGCACTTTTTAGTATTTCAATAATTCTGAACTCTGCATTTCTTTGAGTCTCTGAATATCTCAACATTACCACAGGGTGGCAGCATGATGCTATAAAAGAAAGCTTTTATTTATTTATTTTTTTCCGGAGTCCAAGTAGACCCTGAGGGCTGGAAAGCAGCTGGAACAAAACTTCTCTCCATATTCTTATGAAAGGAAGGAGTAAGGTAGGGAAAGAAGTAGCAAAAGAAGGAAGAAAAGAAAGAAAGTGAAGTAGATGAAATGCGGGAGGGCAGGAAATTAAAACAGAAAGTAAAAGAAAAACAAAACAAAAAAAATTCACATCCAACTAGGTTACCTTTAATTCTAGAGAAGAAAATAACCAAGCACCGGTGTGGGAAATTTCCGAGACAGGAAGCCGGTGCCATAACCACATTTCTTCACAGCCTCGATGTGTGAGTGCGAGGTAGACACCTGACCTAAAAGCAGTTGTCTCTTTGGGGAGCCATAAGAGTGAGTGGACAAAGTCTACAATCCCCATCTTTAAGTCGGTCTAATGGCTGCATGACCGTCAGCTTGAATTTAAAATATATTTTGTTCACTGTTCTTCAAAGGAGGCATGCAGAGGCGTCTCCACATTTAATCATGTGAGGGAACAAGTGAGGCTGACACGAGAACAGCTATGTTCAGCCGCACATGGACAGCAATGCCTCCATGGAACAGAAATGCAAATGGTGCCTGGAGTTGGAGCTGGCTGCCAGCTGGGGTGGGCCCTTCTGGAGCGGGCTCTGGTTCCTCCACGCCGAGCTTATCCCTCTTCTCCTTCATCCTCCTCCGGCCACTTGCTCCTTTCTTTGTCTAAAGACTTAGGCTTAGCCGAGAGCTCTAAGATGGGAGAGAATTTAGCAATAGCAGTTGCCTTCACAATTGAGGGTCCTTAGGTTAAGATTTTTCATCCTTGGCATTAAAAGACATTTGGGGCTAAATAATTCCTTTTTTTTTTAGGGAGTGAGACACTGTCCGCTCCATTGTAGGATATTTAGTAACACCCCTGGCATCTGACTGCCAGGTGAAAATAACATCCTGCCCTTGTGACATTCAGAAATGTCCCCAGACATTGCAAATGTCCTCTGGACAGTGAGTTTGTCTCCTACCCCCACACGAGAGCCCTTGCTTCAGATAAACCAATTATGGGAATGAAGGAAATCCTGAAAGTTTTGTTTATCTTACTGTCCTGTTCATGGGCAAGATTCTCATTGAATCATCAGAAAAATGTGTGCTCTTTAAGTCTCTGCTAGAGATTTCCAAGCATTAAATCCAGGTATAAAATGCTCTCCTGACAGTCCCTATACTGAAATCATCTACTGTTTATTGTGAATGTTGTGCTGGGTAAAAGCTATACCAGGAGCAGGAAATCCAAAGAAGTAAGAGTTTCTACAGGAATGAAAACAAATATTGCTGCTCAAAACTTCAGTAAGTGCCAGACACAGTTCTGTCTGTTTCTATTCATTTCATTCAAACTTCCAGTATCGCTATGTAGAAGTATTATTTACATTTTGTGAGTAAGAAACTGCAGCTGAGAGAAATCTGGTCCCTATCTCGAAGTTATGTTAATAGTTGGGCAAATTAAAACCACATCTTGCTAACACCAAGGTTTGGGAATGCTCGCATTCTGAATCGTAAGCCTTAACTAGTTGGGGGAACAGTGTGTGTATACAGGAAATACGTCTCCTGTCATAAGACAATAGCTGATCTAGTCTAAAGATCAGACAAATGGTGAGATGCATTGTTGGGGGATAGAGCTATCTGAGGGACTGTTTACCTGTGTTTTTCAAGACCGTAGGACTAAACAGAAGAGATGGAGTGTTCTTTTCTGTACCAGAAAAGATCAACCTATAAGCCGCAGTGGGACCGCATAAGGGTGTTACCATAATGGTCATGTGATGGCCTACATGTTTGTGTCCCACCTCTCAAGTTCATATTTGGAACCATAGCCAAATATAATGGTATCCATCAGTGGTGCCTTTGGGAAGTGACATGAGGTACAGCCCCAATAATGAGACGAATATTCTTTAAAAAGGAGGGGTTAACCACCTCTTCCATTTGCTCTCTGTCATGAGAGTGAGAGTGAGACCAGGTAACAGGTCCTCATTAGACTCTGGACTTGCTGGCACATTGCTCTTGGACTTCCTGCCCTCCAGAACTGTCAGGAATTAGTGATTGTTTGAAGCTACCATGTCTGTTATGATTTTTATAGGAGCCCAAACTGACTGTGACAGGGAAGGTGGCTGGAAGGACAGGCAGACCCATACAGAGAGAGCAGAATGGCAGGGATGACAGGAAGGGAGGCTGGCGATGGGCAGCCATGGAATAGAGCCCAGGTGAAATAATGAACTGGCCAGCCAACGTCAGGGGTTTTATTTAGCTCTGAGTTTTGTAAGGATGTGGGCAATAGGGCAGTGTGATGGATGACATGCTTCCCAAATTGGAAAAGAGGAAGAAGGAGTACTTTGGATTTCTGAACATTCTTGAACAGTAAGATGTGGTGATGTTGGGCCTGTATGTCCTGTATGTCAACTCTTGTCTCAGAGCAAGGAGGACTTGCTGTCATTGATGGGGTCTGCGTTCAGATGATCCTCTGTTCTTTTACCTTTCTGTGCTTCATTTAATTCTCTTACGAGTCCCTGTAAGCAATAGAATTTGTAACACTAAATTAATTTTTCAATTCATTCATTCAGTACTGGGGATTGAAGCCTTTGCCCTAAGCTGCATACCCACCACTTTACAAAATTTTTTAAAATTTTGAGACAGGGTCTTGTTAAGTCAAGAAGTCACTAGAACTTGTGCTCCTTCTGCCTCAGTCTTACCAGAGTGCTGGACTGGTACTTGTTTTAAAAAAAAATAATTACCCAATAGCACCAGTTTCAAAATCTGTTTCTTTGCTGAGCTTGGTGGTGCACACCTGTAATCCCAGCACTCAGGAGACTGAGGCAGGAGGATTATTACGAGTTCAAGGCCAGCCTGGGCTACAAAGTGAGCTCAAGCCCAGCCTAAACTGCATAGTGAGACCCTGTCTTAAAAAGACAAAACAAAAAAAATCTGTTTCTTCTAATAGTCCTCCAGACATGAAAGATGACAGTTACTTCTCCATTCAGTATTGGGCTACACAGATGTTACATTTTAAAAGTTTTAGTAGCACATGTTTGCAGTACAGAATGATTATATTCATTTTGGGGAGTCAGAATGTGTGCATAACACATTCTGATTCTCTTTACATCCCCTCTAGATGTATCTTCTTAGAGCTCCTCTCTCTTTGTGGCTTCCCTATTGCATCCCCCCCTTACTTAGCCTTTGCCTGTGGCTTTGCACTTTAAACTTTTCCCTGCTCCTGTTGCTCAACACCATGCCAACACTGATTTCCATGTTCCCATAAACTGTGAGCACCCCGGTGCTCATGCCAGTGACATCGGCATCCGAAAACAAACATTTTCAAGTGCTTACAGTGTTCCAGGAACTGTCCTAGGAATGTGGCTGTCACCGCATAGAATGGACCAATAATAATCAAAGTGCCACTGTCCTACAGGGACAGGCAGACAATAAGCAATGGCCATAAAGAACAGGTATATGTTTGCACACTGGAAAATGATATCTGCTAAGGCAAAAGAACAGGGGGATGAGCAGGCCTGCAGTGGTGGGGAGCTAGTGATTTGAAATGGGTGTTCAGAATAGGTAACATCGAAGCAAAGACTTCAAGGAGGCTCTCATAGGAAATTACCCTCGTGCAATGCAGAGCTCCAAGGACAGCACCAGGCAAGCAGTTCTCCTGTGGAACACAGAGAAGCTCCAGATCAAATTAGGATGCTCAAGTCATACCTTCAGATCAACCTGACACACACGAGGAGGGGGCAAGAAGCAAAAGACCATACGGGTTAACCATGTTTAAGATCATGACTAAGCGGGTTGAAGGCCCACCGTACATGAATCCTGGGTTATGTATTGTTAATATCCCCTGTCCACCCCCACACACACCCTGGTCTTCCCCACTGGTAGTAAGGTTACAGGAATCAGGATTGAACTTGAAGGAGCGCCAGGCCAGTACACACTTTCTATCAAGGACTTAATAAAGCTTAAGCATTGCTGGCTGATGGCTGCGGTTCAGGTATTATTGGGCAGCTGTGAGTTGTTTCTGGTTCACTTAGGCAGAGTGCCCGTGGGTGAGTGGTTTGGGACCACATAGCTGTCACCTGAGGGTGACAAAAATCTATATCTGTTCACTTGCTCCTTCTATGTCTTTCTTTACAGAGAGAGAATCTTGGTTATTCTGCTTGTAACATCAGGTGTTTCAGTCATGCTATACATCCTTCCATGTGTATTTAGCAGGTCTGAGGAGTTTCATCTGTCCTGTTCAGCTCATCATTTAGGGCAGAACTGTATATTCTCAAAAATAGTAGGCTTGCTGTGGTGGCGCACGCCTGTCATCCTAGCACTGGGGAGGCTGAGGCAGGAGGATCATTGTGAGTTCGAGGCCAGCCTGAACTACAAAGTGAGACCCTGTCTCAAAAAGACAACAAAATAAAAACATAGTAAACACACGATACGGAACTGAAAGCCTGAACTTTCAGAGGGAAGGATATCAGAGCGAAGAGCACACAAGCCAGAGAAACTAGCAGAGGCAAGAGTATGGCTGGCCCATTTCCAGGACTGCAAGAAGAGCACTGAGCTGTGAGTGGAGGGCAGAGGACAGATGTCAGATTTGCCACTCTGGTGGGCTGTGTCAGAATGGGGTGATGCCCCAGTGGTTCATCCCTTCCTGCGCTGTGCTGTCAGCATGACTCCTCCGTCCTTGATAAACAACAGCTTCTGGGGGATGATGAGAATGTGGTCGCAGAAAGGCCATTTGAATTAGCAATAAAGATGTCATTGGTGACCTTCAAGGATGAGTTTCGATGAAACAGTTGGGGCAGAGGGCTGGGTGCTGGTGTTACGGAGGAAGCATGTGGGGAGGAAGAGGATGTATTGCTTCCTCGGCCCGGGTGACCTTTCACAGCTCACTGTGCCTCATGGCTACTGATCTGAGAAAGCCCCTCTTCCCTGGAGCCCTGTGGCCCCGGACGATCAAACACTTCCCAGCACAGCCTCGTAAACCTAGTTCCCATGCAGCAGCCTGCTGATGAAAGTATTTCCAGCTAAGTCAACTAGATTCTTTGAAAGGTCTTTGAGGTTGCTCATTCAGAGGGATCCTTTTACTCACTGTATTTTTTGTATGAATGGAGGGAAACATGAGACTAATAATTCTATCTACTAACTGCTAATTTCTAGGACTTAAAAATCTAGCATTCTGTGTGGAAAGATTACATGCATCTCCAGGCCTCCACGCTTCCATCCATCCATCCTCTTCTTGGTAATCATCTCTGTGGCAGACAACTTCCTCTCCAAAGCTACTCTCCCTACTCCCAAAGCCACTACATCTTCCGCTTTCCCTGCTTCCCCATCAAGGGGACACTTGTATGTTAATTCCTTTCCATCTCTGATCTCCAGTCTCTTGCTTTCCTGAATAAACTCAAATTGGTTGTATCCTTCAACCTGTAAAATAACCCCTTTCCTATGGCCGTGTGTGCACAGAATATGCCCAGGGCTGTGTCCTCCCTCCTCAGCTCCTGGAAACTGCTGTTCCTCGGTCCCAGCCACATTCCTGTGTCTACTCATAACAGACATGCTGACGAAGTGTATTCCGTACTGTATGTGCCTGATTTCTCTGCTGTCTTACTCAACAATCTAAATTCACTCAGAACAAGAGTTTCCTATTTACCTCTGCCCCCAACATCTAGCCCAGTCTTTAGCACTTATTATACATTCAGTATCTGTTGAATGAATGAATCTTGGGACCCACTGAATGAATGAATCCCCTTTATGAACTCTTTCCCATTTGACTCGGTCAACCATGTTCTCCTTTTTAAAACAAAACCACCCTTCCATTAGTTGCTCAGAGAATAGTCTCTCAGGTTTTCAAGTCAACCCTCAGCCAGTTCTTTTGTGGTTTCTTATCTTTACATGATGCAATTTCCTAGGGGTCTGTGTTCCTTTTCAATGCTGCCTACTCCACCTGGGCAGTTCCTCTCCTCCAGCTCCGCTCCCTCCTGCTCCTCTGAGCCACACCTCACTGCTCACTGATGTCTCGAGGGGACCTCAGGTACAAAAGTGAGAAAACTAAAGCCTAACTGGAGTCTCTGAGAAAGGGAAGGCTACCACCTGAGTTGCCCAAACTAGACACACGGAAACTTCCCTAGATATCTCCTTTCTTTCCATCCGTCCCGCTTCACCGGTTAGTGCCTTAGATCAGACTCCTAAGCTGTTTGAGAAATGTTTCCTTTACCTCTCCATTTGCTCGATCATTCTCTGGGGTCTCATGGATGAGATACTAAGTTTGTTGGGGGCGGGGACGATGAGGTTAGCTCATCTTCTTCCTTTGACCCCTGCCTACAGAAACACAGGCAGATGAACAGGGAGACACACATACACACACATACCTGTGTGTGATCACATGCCTAAAATCTGAATCAGACACTACACATACTGGATTGCAGTGTCTAGCCATCTGTGAGACCTGCTGGTCCCCCTGCCTGGACAATAGAGAAAAGGCTGTGAGGATAGCACTGAAAAACAGGATGAGTCTAATGCTCAAGGATGCCTCTTCAAACCTTCCCATTTCCACCTGAAGAAAGTTTCCCCTATGTCGTATTATAAAATAAAAGGCGGGAGCAGTCAAAAAGGAATTAAAAGATATTGTCATTGAGGCACTTCTAACCACACATTTCACAATCAGCAGTTCACTTCCCCTTCCATTTCATGGTACTGACTATTCCTCGAGAAGGACTTGTCATTTCAGAAAAGGAGATGTTGCCTCTTTTCTGTGCCATTTTTAAATCAATTCTTTGAATATTTGGCAACATCAGAGACACAGGGCTGGGACAGCAGAGAGAGTGGAGACCCAGTCAGGAACGATCGCAGAGCTGGGTACAGGGCTGGGCTTCCTGGCTCACCCTGGACTCCCGGAGGCCAAGAGGTCCTTTGGTGCAGGGTTAATCCTAACAGTATCACTTGCTTGTGGCCAGTGTACTTTATTTCTTCTCTTGTTTTAATTTTGGGGGCTCAAGTGGGTGGATGGTACCACTAACACCAGGGATGGGGAGGGCTTCCGGTAACCTGAGCAAGTTTTGATATTAAACACCAGAGTGAATAATTCAGGGATTTTAAGCAGGGCAAAGACAGGGTCAGATTTGAGGGCTAGAAATAATATTGCCAGGCACTGTGGGAAACGCTTCAGGTGGGTAGTCTTATTTAATTGTTAATACAGTTGTATGAAGGAACCACTCTTCAGAGCAAAGGCTGAGACAGCTAGTTTGGGCAGCTTCTCACGGATAATGGGAGTGGGGCCAGGTTCAGTCCCAAGGGGGCGCTGGACTCAGGGCCGTTCCAGGACGTCGAGGGGAGACAGAATCCTGAAAGCAAAGTCAGGGAGGTGTCACTGCTATGATAAGCTGGGTATTTTTTTTAATTGAAGCACTTGCCTCCTTCCCTATCGTATTTCTCACCGTGACTCTGTGTTCATGCTGTGTTGGGCAGGTCCAAACACAGCAGGCCTCTCCTGCTGTGGGCCCTGGCACATGCTGGCACCTCTCAGGAGATTTCTTCTCCTCCATGAGTGGCTTCCTAGTCCCTCAGACTGCTCCCCCCACCTCCCCCATCCCACTCTCTGCCTTCTCCCTCCCTCTGTCTCTCAGTCCCATCTTGGGCATTAACTCAGCATCCGTCCTCTTTCAGCGTTGATATTCAAACACCGTCACTCTACATCCCCTAAAACCACTTTCAAAATTGTGTATTAGCCAGGCGTGGTGGAACACTCCTGTAATCCTGGCACTCAGGAGGCTGAGACAGGAGAATCCCTGCAAGTTCAAGGCCAACCTGGGCTACATAGTGAGTCCAAGGTCAGCCTGGACTACATAGTGAGACCTATCTCAAAAAAAGAAAAAAAAAAAACAGCAAAAGGAACTATGTACTATCTTGTGCACTTTCAATTATATTCAGATGCTCTGAGAATTGTCATAAGCTTCAATTTCTAATGGATCACAAATAATAGCCTTTTCAATATATATGAGATCACTTTCTAAATGCATTCAATGGAAATTAACTACCATGTCATTTTGACATCCAAATAGGGGGAGGGGAAGAGGGAGGGGAATTTTTAAAAGATGTGATATATATATGTATATACACACACACACACATACACATACATACATACATATATATACACATATATATGTATATGGGCTGATTTGCCAAAATGAATGTCATTATTATATATTGCAACATATACTAACAAAATTTTTTAAAAATATAAAGCAAATTATGATAGGGAGATGAAAATGTTGATTACCTGATTTTATCAGTACATATTTTTCATGTGTTAAAGTATTACACTGTACCAAATAAAAATGTACAATCATTACATATTCATAAATTTTAAAAAAACGAGAAGGACGGATGCACAATGGCGAGCTTTTCTTTGACAATTGGAAGTTTTATATTATTTTTTCTTTTTTACTTTGTGTTCGCATTTCCGTATTTCTGCAGATTTTCAACACAGTATGAGATATTTTTACTTTTGAAAAGAAAACACTGTAGTCCTATCAAATGCGGATTCTCAGACAGATGAGTTTTAGGCAAGGGAAACCTGGAGGTTGGGAAGTGTCCCCCTCATGCTCTGCACCCCCGTGTCTGCAGCCCCGCCGCCCACACCCCCAGCCTGGGGCATGCATAATCCAACTTGACCAGCTTCGTTCCATGGTGTTCCCTGTGCTTCCCAGCAACGTTTGTCTTTTGGATCCACAGTTATTATTTTACATGTCTTCATATTCCTTGAGCAGCTCAGACCCGGGGGCAGAGTCTTGTCTCTGTCTGTGTCTCCAGCGTACCTTGTACGAAGGTGTGCTGACCCAGTGAGCTAACTAGCAATGTGTCCTGTCCCCTTGTCCCATGTCATAGTTCCTCTTTCACACTGTGTTAACCTGAATGCTCAAGGTCAGGTGCCACCACCAGGGAAACAGAAGGGGAATTTCCAGCAAGTGAACAGATGGTTCACTTCCTCACCTGTGGAGAAGGAAAGGAATTATGGCCCACGCTGTGCCCTTGCAGCCCGGCAGCTGCGGTTGCATAGGTTATGATCTTTGCTCCAGAGGAGCTAAGCAGGGTTGCAGTGCACAAAGACTAAGGTGTGATGAAGCAGGTGGGGCAAGGTGGGTGTGGCCATTTCCGGTTTTTGTTAGGGAGCAAGGCATGCTGCAGAGTCGGTCAAGTTCATCACAAAGCATTGTATTTGTTCGATAAGTGTGCCCCCATCTCAGAGATTTTCACATATGTGTATTATTTATCAAATTTAGTTTTTCAGGTGGAGAAGGAGCCTGATTACTCTCGGCTGCAGCGATGGTTCTTTTCCATGACGTAGTGTTGTGAGCGAACTGAACAGGGCTTTAGAGGCTGAAAGGTTGCAGTTTGAATTCAAGACCTACCACTAACTGTGGGAACATGGGTGGGGACTCACTCTTTTCTTTCTTTCTTTCTTTCTTTCTTTCTTTCTTTCTGCTTTGGTCTTTTTGAGTCAGGGTCTCACTATGCACTTCAGGCTGGTCTTTAACTCATTTTGTAGCCCAGGCTGGCCTTGAACTCATAAGGATCCTCCTGCCTCAGCCTCCCAAGTGCTGGAATTATAGGTATGTGCCACCATACCTGGCTATGGGAATTTAATCTTCCTGAGTTTTTGGTTTCCTCTTCTGCGGAATCAAATAATATGTGCCTCCATGCATTGAATAAGTACGCAAAGGAGATTTCAGCATAAAGTCCCCACCATCTGGAAGAGAGAATAAGGTGATTGTCTGCCCCCGTGGTGAAGGACCACCTACTCCCAGCCCAAAGTCTTCACCTTGGCTCGGAATTGCTCATTTTTTTTCCTCTGGGCAAAGCATTATGGAATGACTCTTATTAATGAAGAAGAATGGGTGGGAGGGACACAGAAGCAGGCCTGCAGGGCAGCACCATGCCTCGTGGGAGACATGGAACAGGAGCTCCTGTGTCTGCAGCCATAGAAACCTTGCCTGCCATACTGCTGCAGACCCTGTACCTCCAGCGTGTCCATATTTGGCACCAACCAAAGGTCCCCAAAGAAAGTCCAGCTCACAGGAGGGGCCCTTAGCTAGTGCACTAAGGGCTGACTGCAGAAGGAAACAGCAGTGGTTTCACATCCCGGATCCTGGGACTCTCCGGGTCAGGCGTCCTCATCAGCTTCTGCTGAAGCACAAGCACATTAAATTACACTTATTTATAGGATCTGTGTCACATGCAACCTCCTACCTACCCGTGACATGAAACCAAGTCAAGGGATGCATCAAGAAGAGAAAAACTTGCTGAGGATTGAGTCCTAAAGCTAGCAAAAAAAAAGTCCCTTCCTCCTGCCCTGCCGTCCTCCCCCCTCCTTCCTTCCTGTCACCACAAATATCTGATGTCAAGTAAGTGGCAGACACTGTGGAGACACTGAGATGTGAACAGCGTGATCCTTACTCTGAGGGAGGTGCCTGTCTCACTTGCGGAAGCCGCCAACACAGACAAGTAATGTGTTCAAGTGTTGTGAAGCAGAAGCGAGGGGATAGAGAGCCACTGAAGGGTTGGTGGATGTGATGCCCCAGGGGGGAAACTGTGAGGCAGTGGTGATAACAGGGATCCGATTCTGGAAAGCGTGGTGAACATCATTACTGTTCCTGTAGGGATGGACAGTTGTTGCTTCCACATCTCTTCCCCACCTGCCCTGAGCAGAACAAATACCCAGTAAGTCTTCCTGACCAATAACCCCAGGCTAGGGTTATTTACAGATAGACAAACACTGTGAATTGGAACAGTACCCTAAAGTATCTTTCTTAACTGATGTTTCCAATGCCTGAAGTTCCCAGGTTGGTTAGAATGGTTGTTTCTAGTAAGGGATTTGTGTCTGGAAAGAAAGCCCCACTAGAAAGCTAAGAAGTAATGTCTACAGTCCATAGCCAGCGGGCCTTCACCCATCTGTTGCATGGGCTGGCTTCCAGGTAGGCGTGACTCAGATCCCTGGGGAAGAAGAGTCTTCCGATGGGTGCACTTTGTTGGAAATGAAGGGCAAAGAAATACCAAGGCATGAAACACTGAGCACTTTATAGGAAGCGCTAGACCACAAAAGGAAAAGGAGAGGTGCCAAGGAAAAAGTGGCTGGGACCTGCAGGAAGACGGACTCTTCCTGATTATGATTAAGGGAGGACAGTGTCTTCGCTGTTTCCAGCATAAACCTCGCGCTCTCCTAGGTGGGGCTTCAGTGAGATCACCGGATCATGGGGGTGTGATACTCAGAAGTAGACTGGCCCACTGATGGGTTTATAGCTAAGTGTGATTTTGGGAAATGAAGCCGGGCTGGAGGAGCTGGATCAGTGAGGTCATGGTCTGGCAGGGCCTGTGTCCGTCCTCCTCCCTTGATCCCTTTCTCTGCTTCCTGTTCCTCTTTCTCCTCCTCCGTACCTGCTCTGCTGTGTCCCTCTGCCTTGGAAACAGCTGACTATGGGCTGAAACCTCTACAAAAAATGAGCCAAAATAAACCTTTCTTACATTAACTCGTGGGCATAGGATATTTTCTCCCAGCAACAAGAAGGTAACGAAGACACCTCATCAAGTCTTTTTTTTTTTCTTTTAGGAAAAGTATGATTGAGTTCTAGCTCTAGGAAATTTATGTGTGGTGCTGATCCAGTAGATGGTTCTTCCCAAAGGATTTAACTCTCTTCAGCTTTGAGACGGTGTGGAGCTTTTTATGGACTCAGAGATTCCTGTAAGATTTTTAAGAAAATGCTTGCCTGAGGTAATTTCTGTATCACCCCCATCCATGGATATTTACGAAGTCAAGGCCTGCAGAAATGGGGCTGGAAAAGGTGAAGCGCTGGCCCTGGAAGCTGGCTACTGACCAGATGCTGTGGAGATGAAAACTTTTTGGATAATGGACATCATTTCTTCAAGGTGATGCAAATCCTTTGAGCCCTAAGAAAGCTAAGGTCTTATTTGATTTCCTGTAAGAATTCAACTTAGATCTGATTTAGGGGAAACCAAGACTAGCCTAGGAACAGAGAAAGCGTACGCATTTCAAACATGTGGAAAAGTACTAAGGAGACTCTTTCATCCATCAGAATCCCTCTCCTAGCAGGCGGCTACAAGATCACTTGTGAAAATTTATTCCTTGTGCTTGAAGCTGTGCCTTGCAAGACTCTGATCTCCAGCTACTGGTGCCTTTGGAAGTAGGAATGAGGGATGCAAGATCTGTGACACGAAAGCACCCAGACACGACAGTGTGCTTCCTGGCTTCATCTGCACAGCCATTTCCTGATTGTCACCTGGGAATATTCAGCCAAGCCTACAAGTCTCACTGTGTAAAGGTGCCACAGGATGCGTGGGTCTTATCTGAGCTCTGCCTCAGCAAGGGGCTGTGTACACTTCCACTGCTGTGAACGCGGGCATAAGTGTAGGCCAGATGCCAGAACTGGCACTGCGGGGTCCCAGAATCGGTGCACATGTATTTTGGTAAATAGTGCCAGATTCCATTCTATTGAGGCTGGACTTTTTTCTCCTTCGTGTAAAGCGATATAGCTTTAATTTGTATTTTCCTTATGATTTTGTCTTCTACTCAGCCATACATACTTCTTTTGTTGTCAAATGTCTCTTCTTGTGTTTTGATCATCTTTCTGTCAAGTTATTCCTAATCTTCTTACGTCTTGGCAGGTCTTTGTATATTCAGAAGAGTATTCATCATTGATAGGATTTGTAATTTTTTTCCAGCATGTCATATACTTTGTTTACAGTATATTTGCCGTGTGTGTGGATTTTTTTTTTAATTGTGTAATTTCTCTTCCTTAGTTTTATGGTCTCTGAAGTTTTAGTCAGATAAAGCCCTTCTCCACACCAAAGTTATCAAGACATTCACCTACATTTGCTTCTACAACTCTTATTCATTCATGTATTTTTCTTTTAAAAATTTCATCCAGTTGAAGGTTAATCCTCAAATACTCCATGAGGTATAAATCCAATTTTAGCTTTTCTTCAAGTGGATAATCAGTTATCCCTTTGTGTATTTGTCTCTATTGATATTGGATGCCCCTTTTATCGAATAAGACATTTCTGATATATTTGTGCCTATTTTTAAACATTTACCTTGTCCTGATCTTTCTATTGATGTACCGATATCAGATGGTTTTATTATTAAGACCTGTGGTTCATTTTAATATCTGGTATATTGAAATTTTCCATATTTTTCTTTCAGTTTTTCTAGGTGTTTACATACATACATATTGTTTTACATGAATTTTACATATTACTGGGATAATAATCCACTTAAAGTTAACTTATAATTCATTGCTGAAAACAAATGAACAAGCAACATGCGGAGGATACATAATGGAGTTATTTATTATTATTATTATTATTATTGTTATTAATTATTCAGCCTTAAAGAGGAACAAATTATGATACACTCTTTAACGTGGATAAATATTGAACTCGTTATGCAAAATGAAATAACTCACAAAAAGATAAATACAGCACTAGATGATTCAACTTCTATAACTAGAGAAGTCTAAAGACTAAGTAGAATGGTAGCCGACAGGAGGTCGGAAGAGTGGAAAACAGGCAGCTGCTTAACAGATGCAAAGTTTCAGTTTTAAGATGAAGGAGTTCTGGAGATGGAGGGGGTGATGGCTGTGCCACACTGTGGGTACTGGCTCCGCTGATAGCTTCTTCAGCAGCACTTTTTAGTTTTCCTCATCTGCCTTTCCTCCCTCCTCCCTCCCTCCCTGCCTTCTTTCCTCCCTCCCTCCTCCCTCCCTCCCTGCCTTCTTTCCTCCCTCCCTCCCTCACTTCCTTCTGGGGAGGGCACACAGGTTCTCGGCCAGTGGTAGCAAGCCTAGGGTACGTGTGCTGCCGGGAGCACGGAACCCTTTGTCCACACGGAGCCAATCTGCCCCAGCCACCAGGCCTCGGATAACTGCACACAAGGGCCATGCGCATGCTCAGAAAGAAGTAACGCTGACAGGTGATGACGTCAGGAGCAGTTTCCGCACTTGGTCTCTAACAGGTTCGCATGGGGCCAGTGTTCTACCACTGAGCTACAACTCCAGCCCCACTTGTTAAAATTTTTTTACATGTGACTGTAAAAATAAACTTCTATTCCATTTTGTCTTCAGACTTGTTATCATTTACCAATAAGCATTAAGAAGCACCATAAGATAAACCATGTATTTCAGTTAAATAATATACAAAGTCAGTCTAAGGCAAAATGAATCTGCTTTAGAACTAATTCTATCAATCAAATCTATATAGACACTTGTCCCGACTATAAAACAGGCTAGTTACATGGCTTCTAAAATCTTAACAAAGAGGAAGTTGTTATTGGAAATAATTATGTACCAGAGCATAATTAGAAATGTAATTATAAAATCATAATTGTCCTTATTTCTGACTTACTACTATCTTTCAAAGGGTAGCCATAGTCTCCAAAAGGCCCCCTGATTTGGTGTGAGCATGAGTTAGGATGTTGAGTCGGATGGGAACACATGGTTTGGGTTAGATATAAAGAAAGATTTAGCCTTCTGGTGAAAGAGCCTGGGATATCATATCCTGGACCCAGCTAGGCTGGAAACAGGAGGGGAAGGGCTGAGACAGAAGCCCACTTCTTTTTTCTTTTGCGGTACTAGGGGTCGAACTCAGGACCCTGCGCTTGCTAGGCAGGTGCTTATTCCACTGAGCTATATCCCCAGCCCAGAAGCCCACTTCTTTACTCGGATGGACAGTTTAAAGATGGAAGATGGACTTTGTGCATTAAGAGGTAGACTGTGTTAACTTTATCTGACTCTACTGGGAAACAGTTGTTACTGGTTGAGAAATTTTTTAACATATCTGTACCCGTTCCAAAAGAGAGAACAGCAATCCACAAGCTTTTTTTTTCCTTCCAGAATTAGGTAACTTCTCCCAACATGACTCCTACCCTAACTACCGAGAGTCACAGGGATTCCTGTTTGTGACATAAGTTTTAGTGATGAACAGTTCTATGAGAGTTTCTCATTGACAGTAATTGACTCTAATAAATGTGATTCTTATTGCACTTTGGATAAGGAAAAGGGCATTGGCTTCCTGCCAAGCTCCCCTAATGACCTCTATGTTGCTGGCTTCTTCTCACTCAGTTTTCAGCTTTAATGTCACTGCTTTATCTTCTTCCTGAGATACACCTGTTTCTAACATCACTTTTGTTATTTTTGTTTGCCTATTTCTTAGCTGCAGCTGCTCTCATTCAAAAGCTCTGGCTTTAGGTAGGTGTGGATCTTGTATACTTTGTCAGCTGCTTATTCTTGATGTCCACAATGGTGATGCATGGCAGGCTCTTAATACGTATTTGTTGCCAGACTGGGTGGCCTTTCCTGTAATCCCACCCCTCTGAAGGCTGAGGCAGAAAGATTACTGCAAGCTCAAGGCCAGCCTGGGCTACCTAGTGAGTTCAAGGCCAGCCTTGACTACATAGTAAGACCTTGTCTCAAAAAACCAAAAAATTAAAAATTAAAATAGTATTTGCTGAATGATAAAATGAAGAAGATGGGAGTTTGGTTTTTGTGTATTTCTTTTGCTTTTTAATTTTACTTCATTTAAAAAAAAATTTTACTTCATTTAAATTTATTTTTAACTGAGACATAAAAATAAAATTGTACATATTAATGGGGGACCACATGATGCTTTAAAATATGCACACATTGGGTGAAGTATTTTAGTCTGAAGCTTCAGCTGGGACTGCTGCACTGGCAGCAGAATAATAGACTCGGTATAAGTAGGTTCCCTTTACCGCAATAATTGCAGTGTTATACTGTAGTTACTGAGGGCGTGGCTTTTTATTTCTCTCTCCTGGCTTCTGTGTGTCAAAAACTTTGTCTCTGCACAAAATAGTAGTGATAAATCTCAAACAATACCAAATTACCCTGAACAATACCAGACATCAAAAACTTAGCTGCTCAGAGAAAGACATGAAAAATTATGGTAGGAAGGATTGGGTGTGCTTGGTTTGCACTTGAAATTATTTCCTTTGCTTGCTAATGGATACCATACATACTGTTCTTTGTGCAGTGTAGACTGTGATTTTCAACCACATATTTATTTTATTCCAGTTATAAAATTTATCTCTTTTGTAAATATGCCTAATATATATAAAATGGTAGAAGGAAAATAACTAAAAGCAGAAAAATAACTTGATAAAGACTTGGAGAACAATACAAGGCATTTTAAAATAAGATTTTACTAGTTTCAGAAGTCTCTCTCACCAAAGCAATAACATTAACCCACATTCTGTGGGTAAATTTTTAAAATTGAGAAATGAGAATAAAATAGGCATTTGACTCGACAAAGTAAATTAAAAATGGGTGGGAGGGAGAAAAGAATTAGAAAGCAAGTATATAAACTTGAAGGTAAAAGTTAACGCGCTTGACTACCTCGCTATAAAAGGTTTCTGTTAAATAAGGCACCCTAGACCAAGTTAAGAGACACCTAGTATATTAAGAAAAGTTATTTGCAGTATTTATAACTGACAAGTGATAACCCCTAGCAAATACAAAGATCTCCCAAATACAAAGATGAACAACAACTCCCGGCACAACAAATAAAATTCCTGAAAGTGAGCGCGCAAGAGTCCAGGAAAGAAAAAGCAGAACTGACAGCCAGCATCGCATCAGCGGAGGTCCAAACACACCAGTAATCGGACTGCTTCACTGGAAATCTGGAGAAACCACCTCATTCCCAGAACAATGGTAACTCATCAGAAAATCAGATATTACCGCATTTTAGCTAGGATGTGCAGAAAATGAGGCCTGCTTTGCATTGCAAATGAGTGTGTAAATTGGTGCAGCTGCTTTCAAAAATAGCTCAGAAACAACTGGAGAAATGGCATGAGGCCTCACACTGCTAGCTTTTCTGGGTGTGACCCTTGGATGATAAGCACATTGACATTCCTGCAAGGAGAGCTGCCTTCAGGCCCCCTTACCAAGAGCGTACTTGGCAAGTCTTTCGGTGGGATTTGCATTGTTATGCAACCTAGGCCCTTGGCATCTTTCAGGGAGATGAAGCTTGATGATTTGTATCAGCTTCTCAGCCTTTATTGCCCTGGTATACACTCATGAACTCTCACACAGTTCCTAGGGACACATGAGAGAGAGAGAGAGAGACAGAGAGAGAAAGGATAGAATGGGTATAAGAAGGTAGAGGTGGTTCTGTGAAATGCAAATCAAAACTACACTCAAATCCCATTTCATCCCAGTCGAAATGGTTATCATCAAGAATATAAGGCACAGTAAATACTCATAAGGATGGGAGTTGGGGGAACCCTTCTACAATGCTGGGGGGAATGTAAATTAGTACCGTCACTATGGAAATCGGTATGGAAGTCCCCGAAGAAAACTAAAAATAGAGCTACCATTTGACCCAGGAGCTATACAGCTCCTTGGTCTACAGCCACAGTAATTAAACTCAGTGTACGCTAGGGATGCCTGTACACCCAGGTTGGGTGTGCCACAGTTCATAACAGTCAAGCCTAGGTGTCCCTAGAGCCAGCCTAGATGTCCAGCAACAGATGCCTAGATAAGGAAAATGTGGTACACATGTAGTATTGGAGTATTGTAATGGAATATTCTTCGGGCACAATGAGGAATGAACTTCTGTCATTTACAAAGAAATGGACAGATCTGAAGATCATGATAGTGAGTGAAATAAGCCAGACTGAGAAAGACGGACATCACACATCCTCCGTGATATGTGGTCTCTAAAAAGAATGGCAATAAGGTGAAAGAGAGACTATTATTAAGCAAAGGGAAAGGACTGAAAGGGCATTATACACACTGAACATACCCAAGTGTGACCCTGGGGGAGAGGGTGGCATGGGGGTAATGGGTGGGTCAGAGTGGTCATGATATGTTATGCGCATGTAACATATGGATGAGACCCATTAATCTATATGACCAGTGACAAAGATTGGGACACAGGCACAGATGACCAAATAAAGCCCTGTGTGAAATTGAGGAAAAGGGGAAAAGATCCAGTAATATACCATTTGGTGTAAGAAATGGGTTTTTACCACAGATACAGAGAAACTGAGAAATGAAATACTCTTTATGACATAAATTGATTATTTAGGTGAAATGACTTTTAAATGGGGGGATATTAACCTACCAAAATTGACTCAAAGGATAGCTAAAAAGCAAACAAATAATTCAGAGAAAAACTGTAGAGGAATTTAAAATGTTCTCTGAAACCTAATCCTTCTAAAGCAAGATTCTGATATTTTCAAAGGCTGATTCCCACCAATACTTTCGAATCAGAGGTGATTTCTAGGCTACTAAATCTCTTCTATACCACAGAAAATGCTGGAAACCTTCTGTCTTGCCTCCAGTAATAAACCCAGCTTAGTGGTGGAATTAAGAGGAATCTTTATTTAGGAATCAGATGACCTGCTTTCCACGCACGCACACTCTACTTGTACATAGTCTCGAGCAACTCACCTAATATCCCCTAGCCTGTGCCTTCATCTCTCAAACAGGACCTTAATAAATATTAGCGTCACCTCCACCCTTTACCTCCCCAGCTTTTCTCCGAGCCTCACTGTCAGGTTTGCTGTTTCTTTCCCTCCCTGTGTGCAGGCTGCAGCCAGGGCCAGCTGCAGAACCAGTTCTGACTGAGAAGAGCCTGAGTGCAGTTGTCCCATCTATTCCGTCCTTGGCAGGCTCGATCTTTGTGACTTGCACAGCTCTGGATGGTGAAGAGGCTGGGCTGACCTCTAAGTGCCACCGCTGCTTCCTGACAGCCCAGATGACGCCCCCCTGTTGGCTTGACCCTAAAATAGCATTCTGCCTGTCCAGATGCCAGTTCTCTGTAACTCATCTGCTGCTCACTGCAGTGTGAATCATTTGCATAAATTATGTGGCGACTCTCGAGTCCCTTGGGCATCACTTCTTGACCTTCTGAGTTTCAGGGTGCAACCAGTCTGTGCAAATACCTGTCCATCAGTCTCCAAAAGTAATCTGGCCTGGGATTCCTTTCATAAGCAGGAGCAATGGGCTGAATGAATGAAGAATGTCCTACTACCTTCTGCAGGGTTCTGAGGATTTTTACAAAGAAAACATCTAGAGGGTATGTGAAAGTGCACCTAAAAACCATAAATCATAATTTCTCTTGCTTATCATAGCATAGTTGTAAGATTTCCTTTGCATTTCAGATCTCATTTGAAAATTAGTGGATTTTTAAAAACATAAGTGTTGTCTAGTTTTATAACCGAGCTCAGTGAAAACTAAGCAGCTAAAACATTTGATGGCATTTACCTTACATGGGAGGCTGTCATTACACTCTGTTCTCTTGCAAATCTGCGTCTGCATTACAGCCGTGGTAATACACTGTCCCAAAATGCTGCATCACCTGGCTGGGCGATAAAAAGTGTTTCACACGGCCTCTGAGAACTGACTCCTGGTCTCCTCTCTCCATAAGCAGGTGAGAATTAGAGGGAGGAGAATTAAGAGCAAAGGTCAGTTTCATTTAAAATGAAACGAAAGAGTTGGCTGACAGGAGTTGGCTAAACGAGCCCCAACCCGCTCGCTTTGTGGGTTGAATTTTTACCTTAAGCCCAACTTTTCAGAAGAAAAAAGAAGACAACCCTGGGATACACATTGTGAAACCTGTAATGATGATGTGATACTTTAATCTGGTTAAAACGAATGATAATGTAAGTCAGTGCAACCTGAGGCTGACACAAACAAGGAGTCATGCTCGGGTGCGCGACAGCTTTCCCATGAGCCACTTTTTTTGGTTTTAATAAGGCTCCGCATCTCTACGTGGGTTGCCAGTAAATCCTTTTGCTATTTTAACACTAGAAAACAAATGGGAACCTGGAGGTTTTCCCCCATGAGAAGGCTGCTTCTAATACCAAGATTGTGGTAGGCAGTGGGAGATGGGAGCACGGTGGTGGGAGAAGCACCCAAAGACCTCTGGGAGTGGGGAAGTAACACCCGGAAGCTCCTGATAAATAATTTTTTTCCTCATCAGAGTATTTGCAGCTACACAGTCTAATAAGCCGGTGTAGTTACCCAAGTATAAAAGTCCTCAGGAGTTACCTAGTCAGACCTCTTCCTAGAATAAATGGGGGAACCAGAGATTACAGATGGACTTGCCTAAAATCCCACACTGAGCTGTCTAGTACCTGACCCAAGAACTCATGTCTGCTGCTCATTTTGCCAGACTTCCCTGAAAGAATGAACATAGCACTTGCATTCTGAATATTTTATATTTTTATAGGACCAAACAGTCCCATACTTCCCACTCAGGAATGTTCTGTTCTCAAACAAAACCTCCTTACAGGTCTTCTCTACCAATCCAAGTCTACTGAAATGTTTTCCAGCCAATCATACAGCACGGTTGTCTGACATTAGACAAGCTCCTGAGCTACTCTGCGTCTTGATTTCCAAAGTAGACAAAATACCTGCCCATTCAGGTTGTTATAAGGGGCAAGTTAGTGAATACATGTGAAGTACTTAGAATAGTAACCGCCACACAAGTGTTATACAAAGTTTAGCAATGTTTACAGACATTAATATAAGAAAAGAAAGTGGGGCAGGGTCTAGGAATAAAGCAGACTAAGGTAAAGCAGACAGCAGGTATCCGGTGGATAAGAGAGAGGGCGGACGGGGAAATCCAAACAAAGGGCACGTAGAGTATTTTTATCCCAAGGAGTGTGTGTGTGTGTGTGTGTGTGTGTGTGTGCTTCTGCTGACAAATTGCATTTTCAGTTGTCTAGGTACCCAGGCATTGTATTATGATAATGACGGAGATGTTATGTTTTTGATGCTGCAGTTTCCACCTCCTGACCTCTCTCACTCAGGTAAGCTCTGCATTGCCAGCAGTTTATCTGGTTACCCAGCATCCTCTCAGCACAGCACGAGTTCCCTTTTGTGGAGCCACCTCTGTCCAAATGCTTTATTTGTACCGCAGAGAACTCTTCTTCTCCAGTCATTCAGGGTGGAGAGCAGTACTGCTCTGCAAGTCCTTTTTTCTTAGAATTCAAGCGTGAATGTGTGCTGGTTACGTGGTCTTGGAGTAGGCTATTTATATTTCTGATCTTTGTTTCCTTATCTATAAACTGTACTCAGTTTTTTTGTGGTCAACTTTAACTACCTCATAAGGGTAGCTGGAAGAAATAATACCACCATAGTAGTAATGAGAGCAGATAACAAATGTATTATTAGACTTAGTAATAATATAACAGTAGTAATAATAGTGGCTACCTGGGCATGGTGGTGCACGCCTGTAACCCCAGCACTTGGGAGGCTGAGGCAGGAGGATTGTTTCGAGTTCAAGACCAGCCAGGGCTACAAAGTGAGCTCAAGGCCACCCTGAACTACATAGTGAGACTGTGTCTCAAAAAGGCCAAAACAAACAAACAAAAAAATAGTTGCTAACATTTATTGAACTCAGCCTTTTCACATTTACTCCCCATAAGCACTCAAGAAGGCAGCTGTATTTTAATTTTAGGTCACAGAATAGGAAAATGAGGCTTCTAGCTCATTTATCGTTCACCAAATGTTTACGGAGTGCTAGTCCATGCCACACCCTTTCAGGGAGCTTGAGTTTCCTGGCCAACATCTAAAGCAATATTTAACCACTATTTAAAGCGGGGTCCTCATTCTTACGGAACTTACCTCTTTTTGGGAAAAAAAACCAGGCCAACAAGTAAAGCAACGGCAGACTGAGCAGAGCCCTGAGAAATAAACAGTGGTCTTGTGAGAGTGTAGCGGGCGGGCTGGCCCACTTCCCAGAGAGTAATTTTCAAAAGCATCTTGAGCAAAGAGTCCGAGTTGGAAAGGGTTCCTCCTTCTTGCAGGAGGGAGCTGGGATGCTGAAGACTCACAGGCAGGCAGGGGCATGAGGAGGGAGGGGTGAGGGAGCTGGGACAGGGGCGGCCCTCCCAGCGGGAAGACCTCTGGTACCCTTTGGCTGGCAGGAGCCGGGAGCTCACTGTCCTGTGGTGTGAGGGCTGCACAGAGTGCGGGCTGGGCAGTGAGTGATCTCCCCGTGTCTTCGGCAGGGCGAAAGGCTCACAGGGTGTTAGAAAGAAAGCAAGGACCCTGGTGGGCAGTTACTGGGGTGGCCCGGGCAGAGTTGTGGGTGCTGGGACTACAGGAGCCGGGAGAGATGGACGGGGATACAGGAGAGGGACCTATTTCTGCGGTAGGGTGGGGAGCTGTGGTACCTGCAGGAGGAAGTGAGAGAAGAGGGGCCAGGAAGAGGTTTCTAGCTTAACGCCTGGAGAGTGCGGGAGGACCGGAGCTGAAAGAGGTTCTGCGGACGAGGGGTGGGGTGTGATAGCGGAGCGGGCACTCAGCTGAAGCCAGCTGGGAGCTGCATGCGGGCACCTGGCGGCGGGAAAGGTCTGGCGGGAACATAGAGGACCTCGTGGCTTGCATCATGGTGCTTGGAGCCTTAAGCCTGGAGGAGAAAGTGCACACAGAGCAGAGGGGTTCCTTGGCCCTGAGCCCTGGGAAACTGTCACACACGTGGGCCAGGCCAAGGAGAAGCACCAGAGAAACTGCTCCCGGCCCTCAGTAAGTGAGCAGAGAAGCTTGATTAGGGTGCGATGGATGCGGGGAGCCGCGGAGCTGCTTCAGAGACACTACTGAGACCCAAGTTCTGCACCTTGGACTCAGCCGCAGGTTTAAGGCCAAATGAGTTGTGCGCTGCCCGTGGCAAAGGGGTTTCCCTCTTCCAGCTTCCTTTTGGGATCCTGTGCATTGCACCCCATAAAAGTTCACCCTTTCTTCCCGTGTTAGGTTATTCAGCTCCTCCATTTCCGAAGAAGCCAACCAGTCTAAAAATAGCATCTCACGTTCCCACACGTGAGCACCCATCTGAGTAAAGGTAAACCCTGGCCTCTGGCCGCTGGCCGCTGGTCAGAGCGTGACTGTGCTCCAAACAGAGCTCCACACGGAAACCTCGCGGCCAACCCCGCCACACTCACACCCATCAAAGAGGTAACGCTGCGGAACCAGACGCCCAGAAAGGAGACCGGAGCCTGAGCTTTAGAGATGAGTATCGGGCCACATGGGCACCAGAGAGAACAGGGGTGGCACTGGAAGAGGCGGAGCAGAGGGTAAATGGAGACCAAAACAACTTTAGCACACCCCATAGAGTGTTAAACCTCACAGAGGCACAGAGTGCTTCTGAGGGCTCTGAGCTTCCACACCTGGCTCATTAGCTATTGTCAAGACTCAAAGCTATTACAGGCACATTTTCTCAGGATCTGAAGCTCAAGGGAAGGTGCTTGCACGGAAGGTCAGTTCACCCCCCAGCAAGCACATATTAGGGAAATTAGCAAGCTATATTAGGGAAATTCCTCTGAGTGTTAACCTAATTAATACTAAAGCCTTCTCAACCCCGTAGATTAGGCTAATGCCCATCTACAGGGTTACAGGTAATTCCCTCGTATGCTTACCTATTGCTACAAACAGTGCCCATTAGTGCAACTGACCTGGACCAATAGTGAATTGGGATTTAGTCTGTGTAATGGATCTTTTACCTTGACGAACAGTAGGGTGCTGGTGAGGTCTCTTATATTCCAGCAGATGGAGCCATAGCCTGGAAAGGGCTGCATGTACTTCCCATCTGACGCCCACCCCTCAAAACCGACAAACAAGCACAGGAGAGAGGTAGGGAAGGGAAAAAAAGAATTTAAAAAATAAAAAAGAACATGACTGGGTACAGAACTATTCTGTGGTTGTACAAATACCTGTCCCACTGTGCGGGCCACGGCACATACTCAATAGGAATGAAAACGTGTAACGACCAAACTGTAGCTCGAGCTGAGTCGCAGGCTCCCTCTCCTTGCTCTGCTCTGCCTTCATCTCCTGCCCCTTTGATCATCTGCAAACTCCTGCGCGCTGGAGACCCGCCTCCCTTCAAATGTCATGGAGAGAGTCTGTGAAACCTGTCTGAAAGCTCAAGCTGATGTGAAGGGGAAGTGTTGGGAAAGGCGTGAGATAAAAATAGCCCAGTGGAGGTTCCCACCTGTTTCCCAGCCTGGACCTGGACAGGCCCTGGGTAGTGTTCTCTTGAAATGTTTCCCCAGTCATCTGCGTGAGAATCATCGGGTTGTTTGTCAAAACTTCCAGTTCCCAGGCCATATCCAAGGAGTCTGACTCAGTGCTCCTGGGCTCGGGGACTCCAGGTGATTCTGCGAAGCCAACCCTGCGAATCTCATTCCAGAGGAAGGAGATCCACATTCTCTTTCCTTAGTCTTGAAATCTAAAGACTACTGAAGATTCCAAAACATGGAAGTTTTTCCTAACACATTCAGGGAGAAAAATCTGACCCAGGAAGTGACACGCAATTATATGCTTATTTGTTGCATATGATGTGAACCTTCCTGCAGTCCGCTGCAGAAATATTAATGTGTTTGATTACCAAGTGCTACCCTGGGCCTTTCTGGGGCAATCATGGGGTGTCTGGCATGTATATTACATTGTCCCTCTGAAACCCAAAGACTTTTTGAATTCAGAAATGCACAGGGCCTCAAGGGTCTTTCAGAGAAGGCTCTCCTAAACTGCCTTCTGTGTTTACTTTTTTTTTTTGGTACTGGGAATCAAACCCATGACCTCACACTTACAAGGCAGGCACTGTGCCATTGAGCTATATCCCAGGCCCGGGCCTTCTGTCTAAAATTTTGATTTTTATGCCTTCTTGCTCTCTTAAAAACAATTGATATTGCTTATTATGCAATGATTAGATTGTGATGTCTCTCTCTTTTTTTTTTTTGGTGCTGTCTCATTTTTATGAAGAACTTTAAAAAGGTAAAAATCTTTCTACGTCTTTGAGGCTTCTAGACAGATCCACAGGCTTGTCTCTGTGATGTGGGAGGGCACTTGCTCATGTTCTATAAAGAGTCCAGTAAATTATTACACTCAACAAAACTAATAGGAAGCTAATAGAATACAGAAGTAGCCTGGAACTCCAGAGAGTACTGTGTAGACATAACACAAAAATAGAACAACAAAAAACTCAATATTGCTCAAAAAACAATAGGTCAAAATGTTTCCCCTAAACAATATATGTAATGAAGACCTAACCTCCAGTGCTTTAGCATGTGATCTTATTTGGGAACAGGGATTTTACAGAGATAATCAAGTTAAAATGAGGTCATTAAGATGGGCCCTAATCCAGTATGACGGGCGTCCTTAGAAGAGAGAGAGAAGTAGGTACAGCACGGTCAGAGAGAACATCCTGTGAAATGAAGTCTGGGGAGTACGGAGGGGGTCTGCAACAGACCCTTCCCTCTCAGGCCTCCCAAGGAACCCACCTGCCAATACCTTGCTCTTACACGCTCAGCATCCAGGACTTTGATACAATAGGATTCTGTTTTTACCTCTGCTGACCTGTGGTCCTCTGGCCTGGCAGGCTCGGCAATAGAAGGTGCAATGTCTTGTCTAAAGGCAGAGCGAGACATCTGTAATCTCCGGTGAGTGTATTTGGGCACTTGATTCACCTCTGATGCTGTTTCTGCCCCATTCGTTTCCATTTCATTTGAAAATTCTTTCCATTAATTTTTTTTCTTTCTAGAGTAAGTAACTTCTCTAAGAGTGGGCAATTTGTCAAAAATTGAGCTGAAATTTGCTAAACAGAACTCTAACTCTAAATTTTAAACCCTTCTAAATTAAAATTAGAATTAACCTTCAATTCTCTACATAGAATTATATACCTCCTGCCAGTAATAATGTTCTTGCCCGGTTCCTCTCAATAACTAGAGATATTTAAACACTAGAGATACTTCATTACCTTAGTTCCTGGGCTCTTCAGTGGAAAGTCAGTCAGGGAACTGTGGTCTCTCAGGCTGTTTTAAGGGCATTAATGTCAGCCTGGTGTGGTGGTGCACTCCTATAATGCCAGAATTTGGGAGGCTGAGGCAGGAGGATCCCTGTGATTTGGAGGCCGGCCTAGGCTACATAGTGAGTTCAAAGCCAGCCTGGACTACATAATGAGACTGTGTCTCAGAAAACAAAAATAAAACAAAACAAAACAAAATAAATTAAATTGCCTACTTCCGGGCATGGTGGCACACACCTGTAACCCCAGCATTCTAGAGGCTGAGGCAGGAGGATCACTGCAAAGTTCCGTGCCAGCCTGGGCTGCAAAGTGAGCTCAAGCCCAGCCTGAACTGTGTAGCAAGACCCTGTCTCAAAAAAAAAAAAAAAAAAAAACAGTGCAAGAAGAATAACTCCAGACTCTAGTTTTTACCAATTCCTTAGCGAGGAGACTGGAAGTTTATTTCAGAGGCACTCTGTGTATTAATAGTAGATATTGTGCTCTAATGCTTTGAAGACATGCTGTAGCAGAACTAATAATTGCCCTCCCACACTCTTTCTTTTAAGAACACACAGTTTCCCAGCAAAAGCTTTTATTCTGTAGTGCTCCTTGCACACATGCACTTGGTTTTAGCAAGTGCTCCATGCATGGAGGCCCCTGTGCTGTTAAAGGGGAGAGACACGTCACACTCTTCCCTCTACTCCACTATTTGGCTGAGAAGCTGGTGTTATGAAGGGAATTAAACCATCCATGGTGGCCTTTCAGATAGCAACCAATTACTGGGGTTCAGGAGCAACAGAAAGAAAAGCCTCAGGACAGTGGAGGTTGCCAAGCTATACTTTTATGCTGGAGAAAAATAGTGTGTGCTTCTAAAGCCATGATTGTTTTGAGTCTCATGATTATTGTAGCCATGCCAATATTCTAACACTATATTCTAATAATTAAACCGAACACTCCATGCTACAAATCTTCTAAATATAATATATGCAAAATTCCCTACATAGAATTATGTATCTCCTGCCAGTAATAATGTTGTTGCCCGTTTCCTCTCAATAACTAGAGATATTTCAACACTAGAGATACTTCATTGCCTTGGTTTCCTGGGCTGTTCAGTGGAAAGTCAGTCAGGGGACTGTGGTCTCCCAGGCTGCTGTAAGAGCATCGGACTTGGTTTATTGGCCCTGACTCACTTGCACAGAGTGGTAGTTGGGAAAGTGAAAGCACCACCCAAGGATGATGAGACATTTATTGGTGATTTTAAACCCAAACAGTCCAAAAGATGACTGGAAATTTCTGCTACAATCTGACCTATTAGGGCACTTTGAAACCTAGGCAGAGTGTGGGGTCAGGAGTTTCTTAGACTTGTCTGAGATTTCTTGAAATAATACATTGGCAACATCTATGAAGGTGGTGTGTCTGTGCGTGGTGTCATAACCAGAATTCCCTTTCAGTCCCCTTTTCTAAAATAGTTGTTAGAGAAGACGTAGGAGGAGTGCCCCCTGAGCTGCTAAATGTCTCAGTTGTCAAACTTATGACTTATTGGTGAGCACACCACATCAACACTTTCAGGTTCTGTAATCTATCTCAATAAAGTTGAGAAAAATGAAAGAGCATGTATCCCATTCGTATGGCTGTTTCAAAGGTTGTTGCACCAAGCTAAAGTACTAGAAAATATATTACAAAATTTAGAGTCTGTTTCAGGTAGGATCAGGAATAGTACATAAGACTTTTGAATTCTTTGTCTTCATATTAGCTATGCTGTGCCAGAACACAAAAGGTTAGCCTAATATAATGGATACTGGAGTTTGACAGGTAGGGTGGGGGTTTCAGAGAGACCTCCTGGGCATATTAGCTAGTGTGAAAAGAAAATGGGTTAGGTCTTCAATAAAATGACCCTCTGAAAAAGGAGTAATTACAGCTATTGCTGTGGTTTTGTTTGTTTTTGTTTTACAAAGGAAGAAGTAACTGAGAAGAAGAAATTTATGGACTTCATTAAATTAAAAAAAGAAAATATCAACAAAGAATAATGGAGGAAACATAACACTATCCAAAAACCAGAAATAAAGTACCAGTAGCTGGGCATAGTGGTGCACACCTGTAATCCCCACACTCAGGGGACTAAGGCAGGAGGATCGCTGTAAAGTTCAAGGCCGCCCTGGGCTACCAAGTGAGTTCAGGGCCTGCCTGAACTACAAGATGAGACTTGTCTTAAAAATAAATAAATAAATAAATAAATAAGGCAAGGCATGGTGGCAGTCTATCCTGAAATAGACTTGGAATGTCAGGACTCAGGAGGCTCAGGCAGAAGGATTGTTGTGAGTTCAAGGCCAGCCTGGACTACCAAGTGAGCTCAAGGCCAGCCTAAACTGCATAGCGAGACCCTGCTTCAAAAAGGTGAAAAATAAATTTTAAAACAATAATAATAAATAATTAAATAAAATGAAATAAAACTGTAAAGGTAAAAATGTAGTCACATCCAAAATAATATTATAAAAATAAAAAAATTAAGACAAATTACTGAAAATACCTAACGCTACAATAATTATCAATTAATACACAATATATAAAAAAGGTAAGTTATGATGACATCAATAACTTAAACTGAGGGAGGAGAATCCGAAGTGTAGTGTTTTCTAATGCAGCCAAATTAAGTTGTTATTATCCTGAAATAGACTATTATAACTATAATTCTTATGGTAACCACAAGTATAAAAGCTTGCTCCATATACAAAAGATAAAAATATAGGAAGCAAAGAATGCTACTAAAAAGTTGTTACATCACAAAGGAAGGGAGGAACAGAGAATGAAGGGGACCAAGGGACCCCTAAAATGAGAAAGAACAAAATGGCAGTAGGAGTCCATCCCTGGCAATAATAACTTTAATGTAAATGGATACATTCATGAACCTAAAGACGCATTTTCTGATCTGAAAACAGAGAACCAACTATCTGCTACCTTTGAGAAACTCACTTCACCTTTAAGGCCACACACAGGCTGGAAGTGGGAGAATCGAAACAGACACTGCATGTAAATGCTCACCCAAGAGAGTAGAGACATCTATGCTTAAATGAAACAAAATAGACTTCAAGTTTAAAATTGTCACTAGAGAAAAAATTCCTGTGTAAGCATAAAATGATCCATTAATCAAGATATTATAATCATTATAAACTTATATGCACCCAACATCAAAGGACCTAAATATATAAAGCAAATATTATATAAGCAAATATTAACAGAACAAAGGGAGAAATAGATGCAATAAAATAATGGTAGGATACTTCAGTACTTTAGCTTCTACAATAGATAGATCATCCAGACCAAAAAAAATCAATAACGAACAGCAGATAAGACCAACATAGACCAAGCAGACCTAGCAGACATACACAGGACATTTCATCTAAGAATACACTCTTTCCACATGCACATAGAACATTCACCAGGATAGATCACACATTCGACCACAAGTCTTAACAAATTTAAGAAGGTTGAAATCATCAAATTTTTTTTTCCTTGGTCTTTTTGACTTTTTGAGACTGGGTCTAGCTGTGTAGTTCAGACTGGCCTTGAGCTCACTTTGTAGCTCAGGCTGGTCTCCAGCTCACAATGATCCTCCTGCCTCAGCCTCCTGAGCACTGGGGTGACAGGTGTGCACCACTAGACCTGGCTCAAATATCTTTTTTAATTACAATGATATAAAAGTAGAACTCAATAAGAAGAGTTAAACTGAAAAATTAACCAATACATGTAACTTAACATACTCCTGAATAGCAATGAATCAAAGGAGAAATAAAAAATAACTTGAGACAAATGAAAATGGAAACACAACCCCAAAATGTATAAAATGTAGAAAGTATTTATGAGCTGGGGATATAGCTCAATGGAATAAGTGCCTGTCTGGCAAGAGTAAGGTCCTGAGTTCAATCCCCAGTACTGCCAAAAAAAAAAAAAAAAGAATTACTGAAAGTATTTATAACAGGGAGGTTTATAGCAGTAAATGACTACATAAAGAGAAAAAAGAAGCTCTCGTGTGAACTTTATACCTCAAAGAGTTAGAAAAAGAACAAACTAAATCCAGAGTCAGCAGAAGGAAGTAAATAATAAGAAAGAACACTTAAATAAACAAACTGTAGTAAAACTGAAAAGCAGAAACTACAACCAGTGCCCCGGATACACGAAGGTGTAAGAGAGCTTTGCTCACGAGAGACAGCTATGAACAATTACAAGCCAAAAGATGGGGCGATATAGACAGACAAGTGGCCAACAGAAATAATAGAAAACAAACAAATAAATCCCCACACTTATGGTCGAAGATCTTTGACAAAAGTGCCAAGAACGTACAACCTGAAAAGGACTGTTTCTTCAATAAAAAAATGCTAAGAAAACTGTATATCCACATGCAAAAACAAAGGAGTGGACCTTAATGTCACATCATATACCAGCTCAAGAAATGGAGAGAGCAGGAAAAGAAAGGAAGAGAAAGGGAAGTAAAAAAGTAAAAAGATTGTATTATGGACATGTAACTCTCCACAATGAATGTAGTCATTGTGTGCTGCAAACATGTACTAATCAAAATAAAATAAATATGTAAATAAAAATCCTAACTCAAAAAAGATTAAAGATTAAGCTGTAAAACTACTAGAAGAAAACACAGAGAAAAGCTTCTTGGAACTTCCCTGGGCAATGACTCTTTGGATTTGATCACAGAAGCACACATAATAAAGGCAAAAATAGACAAATGGGATTGCATCAAACAAAATAGCTTTACACAGCAAAGGAAACAATAGAGAGAAAAGACTAATTACAGGATGGGAGAGAAAATTCCCCAATTATATATACAATAAGGGGGTAATACCTCAATTCCCAAAGAACTCAAACAACTAAATGGCATGGTGGTATATGCCTGTAATTCCAGAACTCAGGAACTTCAGGAAGCTGAAGCAGGAGGATTACAAATTGGAGGGTAGGATAGGCTACATAGAGAGTTCAAGACCAGCCTGGACTACAGAGCAAGACTGTCTCAAAAACAAAAACAAAAATAAACTCCACAAAAATTATCTTTCACCTCACTAGCATGAAAAATACCAAGTAAAACACCGAAAGGGCCCAAATAGGTATTTCTCAAAAGAATATATGTGCAACAGCTATATAAGAAAACATTCAACATACCTAATCATCAAGGAAATGAAAAAAAAAAAAAATACACCAGTGAGAAATCACTTTGTACCTATTAGAATGGCTACTACCAAAAAGACAAAAGATAAAAAAAGTTGGTCAGGATATGGAGAAAAGGAACTTCTCAGTGACAGTGTAAGTTAGTACAGCCATTATGATGGTTCCTCCAAAACTTGAAAATAGAACAATCACATGACCCAGCAATCCCATGGCTGGGCCCAGAGGCCAAGGAAATGAAGTCAGCACCTGCACCCCCAAAACCCTTGCAACACTCTTCACCATATCCAAAGTATGAAATCAGCTCATGTGCCGTCTATGGATGAGTAAAGAAAATGTGATGTATTCTGTCTCTCTCTTTCTCAATGGAATATTATTCAGCCTCAGACAGGAATGAAATTCTGTCACTTGTAACAATGCAGAGGCTGTTTCCCTAACTGAAATAAGTCAGGTACAGAAAGACAAATACTGCCTGACTCCACTTATGTGTAGAATTTTTAAAAGGCAAATTCCAAAACAGAGGGTAGAAAGGTAGTTTCAGGGGTGAAGGAAAGGAGAAATAGTTGTCAAAGGGTACAAAATCTAGGGATGAATAAATTATGAAGTTTAATGTACAACATAGTATTTATAGCTAACCATATGCAATTTGTGCATGTGAAATTTGCTAAGACAGTAGCATTCTGTGTTCTCACTACACACACAGACACACACACACATATACACACACATGGACAGCTGTGTAAGGAGATGGATTTATTAGCTTCTGTGGTCATCACAATGTAGACGTATATTAAAATATCACATTTTACACTGTAAGTAAATACATGTTTTTGCCAGTTTAATTCAGTAAAGTAACAGAAAAAGAATACTGAGAGAAAATTTATTATAAGGAGAGATTAAAGTATAAATACCATAATTTTTGTCTAGCACAAGAAGTCTGTTTATGAAATTAACAAAGTATAAGGCCTTATGGCTGTATATTCAAATAACATTGACATGTAGTATCTCTAAGTACCGGGCAGATACTGGGTACTAAGAAATTTAAGCAAATTTATTACTCACGCCTTTGACAATAAGTTTCAAAGGCCAGATGTGGTGGCACATGCCTGTAATCCCAGCACTCGGGAGGCTGAGCAGGAGGATCCTTGCAAGTGTGAGACCAGCCTGGGCTACAAAGTGAGCCCAAGGTCAGCCTGAACTGCATAGCAATACTCTGTCTGAAAAAGAAAAAAAAAAGTTTCAAGGCAGGTGACAGTGACCTAGTTTGAAGAAAGCTGCAGCAATACAAGCTATAAAGTTGGTGTTTAGACTATAGTATTACTTTCATGACTCTTACCGTGATCTAAGGCTAAAGAAATCCCTACTACCCTGAAGTTGTGTCAAGCTATACTGTAAGTCAGAATGTACGTGGTAACAAATTCTCTCTAAAAGAAAAACAATTTATACAGGAAGGAGGCTGTTCTAACAGAAAGTAACTATAATCACTCTTAGAAAACTTTGCATAATTTTTTTTAAAAACTTAGCAGCGCATTGCCAGTAGGAAAATAGATATGCTGGAATAAGTCCATGTGTGCAAATCCCACCTGCGGTTTTGAGCTAAAAGTCCCATTGCTGTTTATGGCCCAAAAAAGCACCATACTCTGCCAGTTTCCTCCCACCCAGGCTGCTGCGGTCCTCTGTGAACTGGCACAGGGCAGTGCTCGGAGAAGCTAAGTCTCTAGACTGGGCTGGAAATCGCAGCTTTGCTGGCTGCTTTTCTCACATCTCAGCCTAATTACTGAAGAAGTGCCCAAGGCCTGAATTATTTGAAATAAGAGGGAAGCTAGAGCCAGCGTCCAAGTCATGACTGGGGGAAACTAAACTCTGAAAATGCTACAGGCAAAAACTGAGAAGCAAAAATAGAAAGGGGTGAATGGAGTGGTGACCCGGCGGGGCTTTGATAAAAAGCCAGGTGGCACAGGAGATTAAAAATACTGGGCACAAGTGGGTTAATTAAGAGTGACAGGAACCAGCTGGGTAAGGGGCATGTGCGCAGATAGGCGCGAAGCTTGTGATGCTAAGGGAGGCCGAGGCACTTCAGAGCAGTATGGGCCCTGCCTTGAAAATACACACGCCCTCAGCAGCTGTTACAAGAGGAGGTCGAGGTTCGCCATAAGCCTTTTGCTCCTGCCACTTGTTGACTTATAGTGTGTGATTTGCAAATACTGACAGCTTGGGCAAGAATAGGTCCCAGGTAAAAGTCGGTGCCTTTGGTAAGACAAGAGGAGAGACAAGAATTTAAAACTTTTACTAGAACAAGCAGGAAAAACCCATTTTAAGGCTAAATCTGTTCAACTTAATATTTTAATATTTTCTAGGATCATGGGATCCTGGTCACCAGAGTGAGCTTCTCTGGTTTATTTTCTTAAAATATGATTTTATATTTGAGGGTCAAGGCTGCTAACGTTTATGAAAGTACAGTGTTTTGAAAACAGTATATCACTATAGAAAGGGTTATATTCTTTTATGAAATTGTTATTCTTTGTTCTTAGAATCATGGCTTGCATGTCGTAGGAACCACTTGGGTTTTCTGTTTTATTAAAAACAAAGATAAAGAAAGAAAATGTTGTCAATCACCACTGACTCATGAAGAATTCTGCCTGTAGGCCAAAGATTTAAACTCACATTAGCAGTTGTTTTCTTTGTTCCTGAAAGGCAAGACTTTGTGTATAAAGTCATTTAGGGATAGTCTTCTATCCTTGTTACTAAGTACAAAACGCTGATCTTTGAAAATTACCCTTTACTGCAAAAAGGCATCTTTGTTTTTTAAATTTTATTTTAAAGACAAAAGAATGGAGACATATGAACCAGAAAAGCCATAAACAATACAGAAAATACAAAGTTATACAGAATACAGCAGGGAATTAGCACTGGATGTTGTATTACATAGTTATCTTCACATTAGTTAACACAAAAACATTAAAGGAAATACCAAATTATAGATAAGATAGTAGGGAATTTGCACTGGATGCTGTATAATATAAAGTTATCTTCATTTCTGCTAATACAAAAACGACTGAGGAAATACAGAATTATAG
This sequence comes from Dinomys branickii, assembly GCA_004027595.1. NCBI lineage: Eukaryota > Metazoa > Chordata > Mammalia > Rodentia > Dinomyidae > Dinomys > Dinomys branickii. The sequence continues at coordinate 19 of PVLD010015140.1, read as the reverse complement.
AGAACATAGAAGGGAATTA